>OX393576.1:4932712-5003361 GCA_947652605.1 Elmis aenea | reverse complement strand
ACAGACGAAAATTGAAATTTCATCATTTTTTTAAATTTGCTACAACTTCTTTATTTATTAAATTAGAACAAAATGTTATATAGGTTTTTTATACCGATTTTTATGCTTAATTTAAAAACAAAATTAAACTTTTTTTAGCCATCTTGACTTTCGAGATATGAAGTAAACTTATATATTTTTAAATGGAAACCCTAGTCGGCCATGACTTTATGTGAAAGAGTATTTTTTTAGCTTTTCAAAAATATATAGCGTTATACAGGGTGTGTAAAAATTGGCGGAAGCGCTACACATGGCGATGTTCTTCGTAAAATTCTAAGTTGAAAATCTTAATACGAAAATGTTGTACCATGCTTGCTGTGTCTGCAAGAGGTCCTCAAAGTTTTGACATTTAGTCCTTTAATACGCGTTATTATTTAATACTTGCAACTGAAAAAGCTGCAATTTGGAGTAAAAATAAATTTCGAATAGTATTTTTTCCTAGATATTGTGTTCTTCCTTTCAAAAATTGGTGTTGAAAATATGTAAATCACTTATATAAATGAAAATAATACATATGGCAACATTGTCATTAGCTGTCATCTCTGTTTTTCTCGTAATTATTTCTAGTTTGTGTTAGACGATACCCAAAAGTTTGCAGCTATGTTTACAAACTGAAGGCTTTCAGTTCAAACAAAAATTGTAAATACCTAAGTAAAAATTGCTGATAAAAAAATGTCCAAACGCAAATCAATGTATGCAATGTTGCCAATTTGTTTTTCTTTAAAAGGTTCCTGAGGACATAGGAAGCATGGTACAACATTTTTACGAAGAACAGCGCTTCCGCCAATTTTTACACACCTTGTATATTTGTTGCAAAAAATAATCGAGATACGGCCAATTTTGTAAAAATTCGATCATCAAAGTTTGCGATGATTCCGTAAACAAGTGATGATTAAACAACTAAACGTCATTTCGAAGTACATTTGACAACTTTAAAGCAAATCCGTGTATTCTTTTGTATTTTATAACTGTTTATTGTGGTATTGTGAACATGGCTAAATATGAACTTTCTGAAAAGTGTAATATGTTAGAACATTACTTTGTAAGTGATAAAAACGTAGCGGTTGCTGCCGAATTTACTTGTCAACGACGTTTACTTGTTTAATAATTGCAAACATCACTTGTTTACGAAATCATGGCAAACTTTGATGATCGAATTTTTACAAAATTGGCCATATCTCGGTTATCTTTTGCAACAAATATATAAAACTATATATTTTTGAAAAGCTAAAAAAATACTCTTTCACATAAAGTCATGGCCGACTAGGGTTTCCATTTAAAAATATATAAGTTTACTCCATATCTTGAAAGTCAAGATGGCTAAAAACAAATTACTTTTGTTTTTAAATTAAGCATACAAATCTGCATAAAAAACCTATATAATCTTTTGTTCCAATTTAATAAATAAACAAGTTAAAGCAAATTTTAAAAAATGATGAAATTTCATTTTTTGTCTGTTGTGCCAAAATGGAATCCGATAGAAAAAATCTGATTGCATATGAGTTATTTTCTCAAAAAAATAGCCCAATAGACCGAAATCAGATTTTCGCTATCTATTGCGGTAACCGAGATACCCCGTAAATCATTCGAATTTGGTCCACCCTGTACTTAATGGTTTATTGATTTAACATTTTGAGAACTGCAACTGTACTCTATTAATTTGTTTTATTGCCTTTTGTTAGTGTGAGGATGGTAGAAAACCGATGATAGGGTTCATGGAAAAACCTTCAAAAAAGCTGTATCCGGATTATTACGAAATTATATTGGAACCCATCGACTTTTTGGAAATAAAATCGAAAATAAGAGCCGAGCAGTACTCGAACGAACAAGATTTGATCCGTGATTTTAAGCTTATGTTTTCAAATTGTCGCCATTATAACGAAGAAAACTCCATGATTTATGAAGATGCAAATTTACTGGAAAAATACTCGTGGAAAAAGTTGGACCACTTGCGGCAACACCGGAAAAGAAAAACAGTGTTCGTGTGTAAGTACAATATTTTATAATACGACAAAAACTTACAACTTGCAGGGTTTGTTTTGTAACTGCAATATAAATTACATTTCTTACTGAATTAGTTATTCTAAAACTCATTAATTATTTTAGTAATGGATCCGGACAAAAACCGAAGAAGGCTCAACCAGAAAATTTCACAAATCATATGTAAGTCAGTTTTTTTTGTTTGTTAAACTATCTGCATAAAATTGGGATTTAATTTTTTTCACATGTATTTGTAATGTGGACCAGTTTTAAAATTTCTTCGAATTGATAAAAATGTTTGTAAAATTTTATTTTATACAGGGTGTCCCGGTATCATGAACAGCATGGGGATCTAGTAAACGGTCAGAGATACAGAGTAACTATTTTGAGAACCAAATCTTGAAAAAATTAGTAGTTTTTGTACTAATGATAAAAAACAAAAAATGACGTTTTTAATTTTTGCCTATAGCTTGCTTTATTGAAATCACACTCAAAATATTGTTCGACATTATCAGAACACTTTTGCGTGTATTTGAAATTTGTTAATAAGTTTTACCTTGAGGTGGTCTTTCGGGAAACAAAGAAGACATATTTAAAAACATACAGTTACCGTGGATATACTATACCCACTATACTGTACCCCACGTTGGGCGCCAAATTGTCACCGGGTATGTGGTGACGAATGTTATTAATTGGTTTTCGGACGTTAGAATTATTAACACTAATATAAAACTCTCTTTAAGAACAATGGGCGTTTACACAAAAAAAAAACTTGATAAAATATTTTTTAAATGATAATCTGATCTATAAAGTTTATTCTCAACCACCAAAAATCAAAAAAAAATCGTCCAGTTCCGAGAAATAAATTTTTAAAATGCCCTTTATATTTCAAATTCTGAAACGCGCTGTGATTGGCCGTGACGTCACTCTCCGCACAGTCCATGTGCAGCGGACTAGTTTCTATGCATCGCATAATGACAAGTTGTTATATATTTTAATATAATATGTTTTTTCTTTTATTAACTATGTATATTATTGCAATGTACGTAAATTATTATTGTGACAAGTTCTACACCTTTTTTTTGGGATATTCAGAACAAATAAAGATTATTATTATCATTATTCTGTTAGGCGCGAAGCGCGCGACGAAGACGCCGCAGGGGCGTACTTTGGCCGTCGATTGTAAATAATAAACGTAATCGAACAACAATTACAATTTATTGTAATGAATAAAATACAAACAGTACTGCCTTTTAACAGTATTAGCAAAAGAATGATCTCAAGCCAACCCCGAGACCCCTCAGGGTGGCTTCACAACATATCTTAAGTGTTTTTAACATAAACAAATATGACATTCCTGGACCAGGCATATTTGTGTTCAAATATTCTTTACCTATACAGTATTGCGAGAGGTTTTAACTAGTTGTTAGTTTAGTGTATATTTCATTATAAAACAAAGCAACTGTGTAAGTAAATTAATTATTTTGTAGAAATAATTCGATATTACTAAGGTCATTTAACAGGTGAAAATATGAACAAAAAGTATGTTTCAGTTTATTGTTTAATAATAGGTGATTGTAAACATTAAAAAAATTTATCTACTACTCTTTTAGTCATAGCTATATCTAAAAAAACTTACAAAATGAATCTTAAATTCGAGGTAAATAAAATATGGGCTATATATAATAGAAGTTAATTGATAAAGTTGGTTTCTCCTGTTGTTTGATTATAGGTTAAATAAACGAAAAGTTGCTGGTTTTCAAACAGGTTTATTCGTTGCAAATTCTTTTTTTAAAAAAGATCCGACATGTTTCGCCGATGTTATTTTATCGGCATCCTCAGGGCTAAAAATTATATATATAATTTTTCGGATCTTTTTTAAAGAAAGAATTTGCAACGAATAAACCTGTTTGAAAACCAGCAACTTTTCGTTTATTTAATAGTAGATAATGTTCAATTCAATGATTCTACTATATTAATTTACACTTATAAGTTTTGAATGTTATCAGTTTTATGCTTAGATCATATAAAAAAAGGTATATGGCTTTTTGTAAAACAAGCACTGTTAGTTCAGTATAAATATAATACAAATTTCATAAACGAAGCAACAGTGCTTTAAGACTAACCAGCATTTTTAATCAAACATAAACATGCACCAAATAGCATACTTTAAATAAGTATTGTTTAAAACTGCAGATTTTTTTGTTGGAAAGTAATAGGCTGCTTCATATTACATATTATTGCCATATGATTAATGCTTAATGCTAATGATAATGCTTAATGATAATGTTTTTCACTTTAGTGTATTTTTTTTGCATAAATACTATTTAATATATTTTTTAGTTTATTCAAATTTTAAATGGTCTTCGCAACAATATAATTTAGTTTTTTCGCTTACGTCGGAAATACAACGTCTTGCTGCATCAAACCATTTTTTTCTTTTGGTGGAATTATCCGGAACAGCAAAAAACAATTTTTCTGGTTTTTTTGTAGAAGTGGTCTTACATTCAGGCACAAAACACCACTTTCTTCTGTACGACGACATGGTTGCGTTATATTTACAACAATTTCTGAAGAAATTAAAAATTAGTGTAAACGCCCATTTAAATAAAATAAAAAATGACAGTGACACTGTTTGTTAAATATCTCCGTTTTTCGACTGACTGAATGTAGTTTGGATCTCATAGTATATCCACGGTAACAATACAGGGTATGCTGCTTAACACGTTGACTGCGGCGCTATTCGGCGGTACTTTGGCGTTGACTGCGTTACATACCGCCAGGGTCTTGTAACAGCTCATCTTTGCTGTCCGTTACATACCGCGCGGGGTATGTACGCAAGGTTAAAAACAAACCCATCTAAAACTTTTTTTATTAACTGTTTGGATATTTTGGCAATGGAATCTTTATTACAAAGAACCAATTTAATAAGGTCTCACTCCGCACTTATCTCCGGGGATCAGAACGCATAAAAAAAAATTGTATAATTTATCATCCATATTTATGCCAATATCACCACTATCACTTTGACGCGATTCCTCATCTTCACTAGATGCTTCTCTAGACGAAATCTTATAGGTTTTATCACTAATAGAATCGTCGCTGCTATATGGATCTTTCTCAGAACTTTCATCCTG
The DNA here is from genome assembly GCA_947652605.1 of Elmis aenea. Classification (NCBI taxonomy): domain Eukaryota; kingdom Metazoa; phylum Arthropoda; class Insecta; order Coleoptera; family Elmidae; genus Elmis; species Elmis aenea. The sequence goes on along the minus strand of OX393576.1, from coordinate 4,998,205 downwards.
GTAATCATCTTCAAATTGGACACTTGACTCTTCAGTTTCCACATTCTCACAAAATTCTTTTGCCGCTAATTCTAAAATTTTCTTAGCCCTACTAGACATATTAACATTATTAACCATTTAACTGGTAATGATGAGCTCAGTTTGTTAAGGGTTTAATGTGGTCACACTAGTAATTAACTGATTAAATGAACTAGTTGTTACAAATATTCAGGTATGCCAGCATTAGCGGTAAATATACCGTTAATAATAAGCTTAACAATTTTTAAAGCAAACTGAATATTTACAGTGACAAATGATTCAAGTTAATATTTCTAAGATAAAATATGAAATAATACTATATCTATATATAAATTTATATGTTTATTACATTATAAAAATGTATCTTTTTGGGGCAACTATGATAAATTAATTTGCCAGTTAAAAGGTTAAACCGTTTTTTTTTTAAGTGCAATTCTAAATGGTAAAATAGCCGAAAATCGTTAGTACATGCAAGATACTGCCTATCGGCCGTACCTACCGCCGGAGACTCGTCCCGCACAAAAGTAATAATTATAAATTCTGTGCGTTACATACCACCGGCGACTTGTATTAAAATATGCTACGATTTGGTTGCGTAAACCAGGGCTGTGGAGTCGGAGTCGGAGTTTAGAAGGAATTTCTGGTCAGTGGAGTCGGAGGCGGAGTCGGAAAAAATGTACCGACTCCGACTCCGGGTACAACAAAAAATTGCGAGATTGTCCTTTGCCACAAAATTTAAGCTCAAATTTTAAATAATTTTTTTATATTTTTTTTTTCTTATATTGCACATCATAAAATGTCTTAGTATTTAATATTGTCGGAGTCGGAGTCGGAGTCGAACTACTAAAATTATCAGGAGTCGGAGTCGACTTTTTTTTTACCGACTCCGCAGCCCTGGCGTAAACAACAATAATCTCAAAGCTGTTTATAAAAGTAAAATCGGAAGAAAAATAAAGTTTTTATAAGCTACGCAAGTGGGTAATGTTTTGTAAATTTCGCTCCCGCACAGTAGGGAATGACTGCTACAAGACCCCGGGGGTATGTAACGCAGTCAACGTGTTAATCCTTAACATGTATGCTACAGCTACATCATGGAAAACTGTTTAAATTTTATATTTCTCTTAAGCATTTCCAAAATGCTCAATGCTTGCTGCTTAATTTTTTTAATCACTTTGGTCAGTGCTTGATGCTTTTAAGCATTTTTAAAAACTAAAGTACTTACTGCTTAATTAGATCAAGCACACACAAGTGCTCGGTGCTTCAAGCACTTAGGGTCGGTGCTTTGCCCAGCTCTGGTCTGGGCCCACCTTTAGAATATTGACCATAATAAACTTATGAATGTTTTTTTTTTCAGCACAATGAATTGGAAGCTCGAGAAGGGCCCAGACGGCCGCTTCATAAAAAGAAGGTATGTTGTTGCATCCGCTATTAACAATTACTTTATTCATAAAACCAGCAGGCCCTGGTGGGTCTACTGGTGGGCCGAAAGCGCAGTTCCAAGACCATAGAATTATCTTAATCCGGCCTAACTCTTTGCGTCCAAGTTCTATGCGTCAATCAATAAAAAAAAACATCGGTCAACTCTATTTTATCGACCATCGATAAATCTCGAAGCGCTCGACGGGCACAGCGTTGACTTATATAATTCTCTTACTATTTTTTTTAGTACTCCTTCAATGCGTAATAAATTATTACTAATAATTTTCCAACTTGCAAATTAACGACCTTAGTAGTTCCCAGAGTTAGACCTAGCTCGCGGAAATGAGGCGTATAATCGTATAAATGCAAAAGTCGACATCTAACAAATTTTTAAAAAATGAGTTACGCGGGCTTTCTTGTAGAAAATTACAAGACGGATATGATGTTGAATAGCTCAGTTGCAAAATTCGACATTTAATATGAGATATTGAGCATTTACAGTAGGCATCAAATGCAAAATCCGACTTCTGCTGATGCGACTTGGTTACAAACAGCGACATTTGCAAATTGACCAATAGACCTCTAGCTTTGATTTCACGTGACCAGGGTGGCCTAGTGCGTTTATTGTTTTGTGCTCTAGTCAGCTGTAATTCAATTATTATTGTTTTTGATAGTGTCAGTGTTATTTAATAATGTCAACTCTAAAGTCGTCAAAGGTAATGGGACTTTAAAAATATTGACCCAGGGTTACGCTGTTTGAGACAGCGCGTTTTTTCGCAGAGAGAACGTCAACACTAGATTCCGCAGTGTCAATATCGCGTTCCAACACAGTCTCTGACAGTTCACCGGACGGTCAGTAATCCGTTCCAACAACTCTAAAAATAATGCATGAATGGGTTTGCGGACGATCAGAGCAGTACATGAACTGGAAGATGAATTGTGCCGGGATTTATAGACGCTTGCGCTGTTCATAACTGCCGTAAGCTTAGCTTAGGTAGCTATGCATCGTTCTCCCAATCCCATCTGCTAGATTCTTAAGGTGTTAACCCTAGCGATGCGTGCATTTGTTTGAACCCAATAGACGCAAATATCATTTACAGTTGGGCCAGTCGTAAAAGCGTTCCAACACCGGCTAATACTGGGTAATACATGTATTGGTGCATAGTTCACGCATGCTAAGAAACCGGTTCATGAACTGATTAGGAATTAGTTTTAAACGCCTTGTTGCAACAAACCTTTAGTATACTAGATAGTCTACTATCAGCGGTCGGCAACCCGCGGCCCGCCATGGATTTTGATTTGGCCCGCCAAGTAATAATCTAAATGTAGATATATTAAACATGATATTTCATATTAAAAAACCAAATGCATTAAAAATTTTCTTTTTAATTTTATAGTAGGGGAGACCGGGGATAAAAGTAACACGGGTAGGTTGTAACAGTGCCTATAGTTTCTTTAATTTTTGTTTTATATCGCCCTAAACGCTTTTGCAATGTTAAGTTACATCCAGCTCCCTACCTACATTGCTAATTTTCATCTGTCATAGAGGTTAACTTTTTGCCAGCCAGAGTCACTATTTTCCGCCTAAAAGTTACTGCGTTGTCTCATCCGTCGAGTAACTTTTAGGCGATCTCTAAAATAGGAACAAAAAAGTACCTATATTATTTTGTTCTAAATTTAGTTGGCTATTGGTGGATGCAATACAATTTGACGTTAGAATCGTGGTTAATTGTGGATTTCCTAAAATTTTTTTTGTGTACACTTGGGGTCAAAAGTAACAAAGTGTTACAACCAACCCCAATTAATGTTTTCACTTGCAAATGTTCACTCTCAGCACATAATTGGTGGCTTTCTTCGTAGATGAGAATATACAAGAGTTGTCGGAATAATTTTCCAGTTTGTTGTATCTTTTTCATTCACATTTTTAAATATGTAGGTACTTATAATCTTGGCAAACCTGGTAACTGCAGTCCCAAATTATTAAATTATAAAACTCAGTATATAATATCGGTTTAATGATGGAAATGTATGTAAAGCTAAATCATTTCTTAAAAAACATTTTAAATTATAAAACCTATGTAAATTGGTAAGATCTGGTACTTTTGGTTTTCCTACCAGCCGCCATTGTTTTTATTCTATTACCTTAATATTTATAACTTAATATAAACAAAGCTTTAACCAACCCAACTTAACCTGACCCTCTTTTACTGATTTAATGAATGACGGTCAGTTTAACGAGCGGTTAGATTTTTTAAAAATAAAACAAACAGTTATTATGATCCAGTATAAATTTAATAATTTGGGACCGCCCTTACCTCGTATGCCATACTGTTTCATTTTGTATTGTACCAAAGATATTTTTTTTATTTTTTCATTTTGCTAATGTGTATTTTTGAATAAAATATTAATTTTGTTGATGAATACTAATATATTTACCCACTACTTATGAGCTGTGTAAATTATTTTGCCGTTACCACTTACCCCAATCATTGTTACTTTTAGCCCCAACGTTGAGGTTGAAAGTAACAGCTGTCTTACTAAAGAAAAATTTTTTTTTCTAACAGTTGCTTTACTAAACACACGAAATAAATATCTTGGAAGCAAGACAAATGTCCAATCTATCATTAAACCAATTTGGATGTAAAAAATTTGTAATAATCTATGAGATATTAAATAAAAACAAAAAAATGTTACTTTTATCCCCGGTCTCCCCTATGTTTCAATTTTAATTTTAACGCAAATTTTGATGGCTGCCAACTTATTGGCATTAGAAATACTATTACTTGTTGTAAAATATCGCTCAACTCGAATATTGAATCAGTTGAAGTCGTAGCAGCCAGGGCTGTGGAGTCGGAGTCGGAGTTTAGGAGAAATTTCTGGTCAGTGGAGTCGGAGTCGAAGTTGGAAAAAATGTATCGACTCCGACTCCGAGTACAACAAAAAATTGCGAGGTGGTCCTTTGCCGCAAAATTAAAACTCAAATTTTAAATAACTTTTTTATACTTATTTTTTTTCTTTCTTATATTACACACCATAAAATGTCTTAGTATTTAATTTTGCCGGAGTCGGAGTCGAGCTACTAAAATTATCAGGAGTCGGAGTCGGAGTCGACTATTATCAATCGGTTTTTAGGACTTGGCAAGCGATCAAACTCAATTATATGAAAAATATTGTGGCCTTGATGAGAAACCTATATTTAAACGTAAAAATGGTAAATCTACAACTTTCTTATAAAAAAATGTCAAAAGTTTGTAGGCAAACGACAAAATTTTAAGTTTCTTGTTTTCTCTTTCAATTGTTTTAAATTACCGCTGTCTGTCTACCTTTATAGCCTACTTGAAAATATTACTTTGCCCTTATAATTAACAATAAAATCGCGATATCTAGGAAAATATCAATTTTAGGTGAAAAACAGCCTGAATGTTTTCGAAAGAGAATTAAATTTTCTATAAGACGGTGTAAAAAAATATAGGGTGTTGTATTTAAAAAAAATGAGTTATCGATGTTTAAAGTTTCACAAGTTTGACCAAACGTAAAAAACGCCCTGTATAATATTTTAAAAATGTAGGTGGTGCAAAGTGTTACATAATCTATTGTCAATCTTATCTCCAAGCGAATTTGTTCAGACTTGTCAAAGTTTTCAAATGTTAAAAATTTTTGAAAATACTGTATGTTCATGAAAATGCAATTTTCACGAGAACGGTTGACTTTAGACCCATATAACCTCTTACATTTTTTGAAGTAAATTTAAAGAGGAATCCAAAAATGTAAAAATATACAGGGTGTTCCAGAAGAAAAAGTATAACTTTGATATGCCACTCTTTTTTGGAGCACCCTGTATAATTGAAAATATTTTTAAAATGTAGCCCTTATTAACTTACATAATCTAACAGCGACAGAAATTGGAAAATATAAACCGTTTCGCCATAAAACTCCGTCGTGACTTACCCTGTATATATACATATACAGTAAATTCTCTCTAAATGCAACATTGTTAGATTCAAATGTTTTTTAAAGAATGCATTTATAGAAAAAAGATGCATTTAGAGAGTAAAGGAAACCATTTTTTAAAAATATTTTTAAAATCCTTCTGTTATACAGGGTGTTTGATTAGGTGACGGATAAGCGTTAGGATCATGTTACTAAGGTCAATTTGAGAAAAAAATGTTATATGAACCATACCTAGTCCAATACTCGATGATTTTCTAGTTATACAACGTGGTAAAATTTCAAGATCATACATGGGTATCTCGGAAACGGTAATAGCTACGAGTTTAGTTAAATGGAAGAAAAAATACCCATTTGAGAGATCAATTTAATGCACATTTGTTTTTGCTCCTAAAGTTTGTCCGTTACCTCATGTAACTCCCTATATATTACAGATAAATTATTTAACAGTAATGCTTTGCCTAACTAATCAAAATAATAAACTTCGTTAACTAAGAATAATTTATTCCAGGAAACACAATATGTACCAACAAAAAATTAAACACCTAACTGAACTTTTTGATTTATAGCTTTTTCTCTTATACGCCGCAATAGCAGTATATCATTTAAGTTTAAATTGCCATTTTCAGCCCAATCAATAGTACAATTTAATTCATGTATAACAGAATCTATATCATTGAGATTATCAAATTCATCCTCTTTATGGACTTCTTCCGTAATGTCATCTTCTTCATTAACATGTACCTGTCTTGAATTTTCTGATATTCCTTCAGACCAATTTAATAGTTCTGATTCTTCTATAGGTATATTAGGCATCACATTGCGATATAATTTTATTATTGGAATATCATCATCATCTTCATTGAAATGATCAGGCGGCAAATTATATTCAAGTTCTTCAAATGTAGTAAAAAGGTGTTTTCAGCCATTCATTATAACTGATTCTTTTACTTGCATCCATGCTTCCGTAACCATATAACAAACATCTTTAAGATTTATATTTTTAAGTTTTGAGTAAGTCTCATTTCCATCCATAGCTAATAATTTGTATAGAAGTTTTTGTCTGTACTTTTGTTTTAAATTTTTAATTATGTTCTGGTCAAGAGGTTGTAAAATAGATGTTGTCCTTGGAGGAAAAAAGTAAACTGTAAAGTTACCATCATTTGTTCTTAAAGTTTCTTCAGCTCCATGACATGTTGCATTATCTAAGAGCAATATTGCTTTCTTTTCTAAGTTTTTATTTGCTAAATGTTTAGAAACTTGAGGTACAAAATATTCAAAAAACCATTGTTTGAATAAACCCTGTGATTGCCATGCATTTTTACTGGAAGTATAATGCATTTTTGGTATAACACTTGGCTATTAAAACAACGAGGGTTTTGAGATTTGCCTATTATCATCAAAGGCAACTTATGTCTGCCAGTAGCATTTACACAAGGCATTATAGTAATGCGTTCTTTGGATTGTTTAATTCCGGGTGCTGTTTTTTCCTCAGAACTCACTAATGTCTTGTCATACAAAGATTTATATACCAATTCGGATTCATCTGCATTATATATCTGTTCTGGTAGCAATTTTAATTCTTTTATTTTAAGCATAAAATTTTTCATAAAATTTGGAACGGCGGAATCGTTTGACGATAACCTTTCGCCAGCAATTTTTAATAATCGAATTCCGTGGCGTTTTTTAAATTTTTCGATAAAACCTGAGCTACCTTGAAATGGAGTGTTATTATTTAAAATGCGGTGAAATTCCAGAGCTTTTATTTTTAAGATGTCATTGGTAATGATATTCTTGTTAAGTCTTTCGGTTAAAAACCATTTATGAAGCGCTTCATCAACGTTTGGAACACGAAGGTCCTTAATTCTTTTTAGCTTTTCAGTTTTAACGTGACACTTTGACACAAATTTAAGATTTTTTTCTTTGTGACGTTTAATCCTGTATATGGTCGTACGATTTACATTATAATACTTACAAATGTCTTTCACTTTAGTATTTTCAAGTTTATTTAAAATTTCACACTTATCCTTAATCGTTAAATTATCTTTCTTCATGATTGATTGATTGACTGTGACACTGACGGTTCTTACTACGCGTAGCTTGATTTTTAAAAGTTGCATTTATAGAATAATGTTGCATTTATGGAGTAATGCATTTATAGAGTATGATGCACTTATAGAAGTTGCATTTATAGAGAATTTACTGTATATATACAGGGTGTCCCAAATTCGAGTAAATGCATTGGGATCTCGCTTATCTTAAGAGCTATGAGTTAAATTAGGGCAAAGTTGCTTAATTCGATGCTCATTAATAATCCAAAGAGAAATTGGAAATATCTCAAACGGTATCCGAGAAAATTAGGAAAAACTGGAAAATACGATTTTTGAAAATCGTCCAACTCCTTTGGAGTATGAAATATTTTAAATGTGTAAAGACATTGCCGAAGCAACTTTTCAAGCCGAATCGAATAGTGGTCACAAATTTTTTCTAGACTGATTCCTTTTTGCTCTATGACAACCAACTTTATTTTTTCTTATGGGCGCAATTTTTGCTAATTACATAATTAAATAGCATTTATTTTTCTGAATCCATTGATGTATCACACATGGTATTTTACTTTTTCTCTCATTGTCAAATTTCAAAAAATACTTTTTAAACAATAACCATTATAAATCAGGTTGGCCGGTCATTGTAGTTTATGTTGTTTTCATGACAACCGATCAACAAACTAAAAGTTTTGAAGGCCTGTTAGTCGTAAAAATGAACTTTAATAACGAAGAAAAACGCGATATGCTGCCCATAAGAAAAAACAAAGTTGGTTGTCTAAAACAAAAACGAATCGACCTAGGAAAAATTTGTGACCACCATCCGATTCGGCTTAAAAAGTTGCTTGGGCAATATTTTTACACAATTGAAATATTTCAAACTCCAAAGGAGTTATAGACGATTTTCAAAAATGGACTTTCCAGTTTTTCCTAATTTTCTCGGATACCGTTTGAGATATTTCCAATTTCTCTTTAGATTTTTTAGCAACTTTGCCCTAATTTAACCGACCTCGTAGCTCTTAAGATAAGCGAGATCCCCATGCATTTACTCGAATTTGGAACACCCTGTATATATACAGGGTGTCCCAGCCAAGACGAATTATTTGATAGCTCTGTTTATAGTAATAATATTAAAAAAAAGTTAAATATAAAAGTTGTTTGTAATCATTTACTACACAACCTAAAATTATTTTCAACTATACACAGTGTTTTGTTTTTGCGCTCTGATACCAAACATTGTTTTTTTATATGGAACACCCTGTATATTTTGTAATTTTTCGATGTAAAATTAAATTCTTTTTCAAAAATATTATAAATTATTTATGTCTAAAATAAACCGTTTTTGAGTTATTAACACTTTTTTGAAAATTTTGACAGATGCAGACCTTTATAAAAATATTTTTATTTATTAACATAACAACACCAGAGCAATTTACTCTGGTAATTTATTAGACAATAGTGTCATAGAGATTGTTGAATAGTTAAATTTTTAAAATAATATACAGGGTGTTCGTTATACTCGGTCCATTTCGCTAAACTTTAAACGCATATAAATCTTTTTTTTTTTAATGGAACACCCTATATATTTTTACATTTTCTTGTAGAAAATTTAATTATCTTTCAAAGTTGTTAAGCATGTTTTATGTCTAAATATAATATTTTTGAAGTTATTTCGTTTCTTACGATTAATTGCGATTATTTTACCTAAAATATCGGTAGTAGCCTTTGAAAATTCAAAACACCCCTGTTGGGTGTGATATAATAAATAAATAAATAAATACTATTGCTTTCTTACAATATTGACCATAATAAACTTATGAATGTTTTAATTGCAGTGTGCCGTGTGGGGCCCCTGACCCCCGACCAAGATACGGGGACGGAAAATTTAAAAAAAAAAAGTAAGTACGAAGCTTTAAAAACACTAAAATTTTGTTTAAATTTTAATTAAATTTGCGTTACCTTAAGAAATTAAATAAATAAGTCCATATAAGTTTAAATATTCTTACGACTTTTTTGTAGCAATTCATGCAATTTTTCAGATTAAACAGATTTTACTTTATTTAAAAAATATATATTATTTATATTGTGACGTACCGCACTGTTCAGTATTATGAAAGTCCTTTTGCTTCATTATTTTCTTTTATACTGAATACGGTAGTTCTTGTAAATTAGCAAAGATAACGAGGTTATGGCTCATGATCGTCGTGTTTTAGTGTAGGAGGTAGGATCCTGCTACGTTATGTTTTCATAGAACTCCAGTATTTAGATCATCTATCGGTTTATTGGACAGTAAATAAAACAAACAATATTTTGTGAATTTAGTTTATTATTTAACGGTTCAGCACGTAGATCAAAGGTTCCCAAACTTTTTTGTCTCGTAGACCACTTGCCATGTTTTTCGATTTTGGGTAGACCCCCTGCTTACCTGATATTGATTTTTTTGCAAATTCATCAATGTTGTTTTTTACAAAATAAAAACTTACACGCAGAGAAAATAAAAACGTACGCGGGCGGAGCTGCGGGCAACTTATAGTTTATAATAATACTTAAACAGTTTGATATATCAGAAAATATACCTAATAACTTAAATTTTAATATAATTCTTCATCACGTTTCATGAACATTTACGTTTTAAAAATTTTTACTTTATAGGTACTTTTATAATTTATGTATATAGTTATATGTCTTTAATCTTTATATTATAAGGTAGTATTATGTAAGTAAGTAGGTACTGTGTATGTGGATATTTCCATTCATGGAATGCCAAAATTAAAGTCACGACCTGCTTATATGAGATCCACTATCGTTGACATAAACATAAACATTTCACCCTTATGACCTAATCTATGAAAACATGTCAAAAATGTGTGGGCAAAAGATGAAATTATACGTTTCTTGTTTTCTTCTTTCAATTGTTTCAAATTACCGCTGTCTACCTTCATAGCCTACTTGAAAATATCACTTTGCCCTAATAATTAACAATAAAATCGCGATATCTCAGAAAATATCAATTTTAGGTGACAAACAGTGTTAATGTTTTCGAAAGATAATTAAATTTTGTATAAGTCTGTGTAAAAAAATATAGGGTGCTGTATTTAAGAAAATTGAGTTATCGATGTTTAAAGTTTCACGAGTTTGACCAAGCGTAAAAAACGCCCTGTATAATATTTTAAAAATGTAGGTAGTACAAAGTGTTAATTAATCTATTGTCAATCTAATTTCCCAGCGAATTTATTCAGACTTTTTAAAGTTTCTAAATGTTGAAAATTTTTGGAAGTACAGTGAGCTCGCATTATAAGCAACTAACGGCGGCCAATTCCGATCTTAAAGTTGCTTATAACGTGAAAGTTGCTTATATGATAGAAATAGAAACGATTCGATTTTTAACATAAATAAATCTTGTTTTTAGTAGTAAAACTAAAAATAAAAGTTTACACCATAACAACGCGATCGTTGTAGCGTTGCTATGGTGATCTGTACGTACCTATGTCAAACGAAATACGCGCGTGCCACGTACCTTTAGTCGTGATCTATGTACTTATACATCTCTCAAATAAAAAAATATGATGTGATTTCATGGCAAGTATACAGAGCGGATAAAACGGCCTTATTTTACAAGTGTTTACCGGACAAAACTCTTGTTCATACACGTAAAAAAAATATTCCCGGGAGAAAAATATCTAACCAACGAGTTAGGTACTATTATACCGTGTGCTAATTCCACCGACAATCATAAATTGAACTTATGCTCTTTGGTAAATTATATAAAGCCAAATAATTTTAGTAATTTAACCTACGAGTTTATTATATTATTATACAGTGTCATTCAAAAAGTCTGCAACGAATCGAAAAGTTTTTTATTATTTTTTTCTCAGAAAATTGTATTCTTGATAAAAGTTGGTGCATGGTCTAAAACTAATTTTAAGATGAAAAAAGTTCAATAAAAAATCATAGGACGCTAGATTTTAGCGACTTTTTGACATATTCGCAAGAATAAAGTGCTCTTATTTTAAGAGAAACAAAAAAACTATTTAAAAAAATATTTAGAATCTAAAAATAAGCCTAAATTTAAATTTAGATCGTCACACTCTAATTTTTATTTTTAAGAAACTTAAACATTAAAAATGTGCAACAAATAGAACCATTTTTTATTATCAATTTGTCAGAAAATTTTATTTTTGTTAAAGTTGGTACATACATGGTCTACAACTAATTTTAAGATGAAAAAAAGTTGAAAAAAAGTCAGGATATTTTCCATTTGTTGCAGACTTTAAATGTTGAAACTTCTTAAAAAATAAAAATTAGAATTAAACCCTCAGAATTTAAACCTAGTTCGGTTTTTAGATTCTTAATAACTTTTTTCGATAAAAATAAAATTTTCCATTTGTTGCAGACTTTTTGAATGTTAAAATTTCTTAAAAAATAAAAATTGAAATTTGACCGTCAAAATTTAAATCTAGCCTTATTTTGGGATTTTTAAAAACTCTGTCCATATTTTTTTTTGTATCTCTTAAAATATTTCAAAGATCACTAATATCTAGTGTCATATGATTTTTTATTGAACTTTTTTCATCTTAAAATTAGTTTTAGTTTAGACCATGCACCAACTTTTATCATGAATAAATTTTCTGAGAAAAAAATAATAAAAACCTTTTCGATTCGTTGCAGACTTTTTGAATGACGCTGTATATTAATAATCTCCTAAAAATAAAATGATTGTTAAAAAATCTATTGTTAATCTAGATTTCCACGATATTTTACTGCCCTTTTAAATAACCTGAATGTTAAAAAAAAAACTGAAAGTGCTATATCACTCAAAATTTTCGTAAAAATGTAAATATTTTAAAAACTGTTGACTTTAGACCCATATAACCTTTTACATTTATTAAAGTAAATTTTAAGACAAATTCAAAAATGTAAAAGTATACAGATTTTCTATTAAAAATTTCAAAGTGAGTCCGTTTCCGGTTGAACCGGAAGTCACATTGCAACCTTAATATTTCCATCGAATCCGAAAAATACCATAACGCTCAGATACAAAATTTCATTGTTATATCTGCAATAGTATTTTAGATATTTGTATTTTTAAGTGTCACACTGACAGTTGCTAATATCGTGTACTTTGATACGATAGTTGCTTATATCGAGTGTTGCTTATAACGCGAGTTGCTTATAACGCGAGCTCACTGTACTGCATTTTCATCAAAATGCAATTTTCACGAAAACGGTTAACCCATATAACGTTTTACATTTTTTGAAGTAAATTTAAAGAGGAATCCATAAATGCAAAAATATACAGGGTGTTCCATAAAAACAAGTATAACTTTGATATGCCACTCTTTTTTGGAGCACCCTGTATGTTTGAAAATATTTTTAAAATGTAGCCCTTATTGACTTACATAATCTAACAGCGACAAAAGTTTGAAAATATATACCGTTTGGCCATAAAACTCCGTGGCGTCCGTCGTGACTCACCCTGTATAAGTCTTGTGGAAGTTTTCTTTTAAGTCTAAAGCTGGATCCACACCAATAAAAATTTGCGTTGTGCGTTGTATTTGACACAAATTTGCTCGTGTGCATCGAAATTTTTGTTGGTGTGGACTGTGCGCCGCATAGAAATGCACGCAAATAATTTCGTGACGAACAACGCACGCTATCCATCGTGCTGTCGGTTTTTAGCCAACTTCAAAGAGATTTGCGCCGCACAGTTGTATCAATGTGGACTTGATTTTGAGTGCATTGTTCTGCATAAACAAACGTGCACAAGTGGATTCTGCCGTTCAACGCACAAGATAACTATTTGCGTGGTAAAATACTTAACCAGATTTAAATTTGCGCCGCAAATGTTTGTGTTGAATTTGAAATACAAAATACAACATAAATTTTTATTGATGTGGATCCAGCTTAATATGTATGTTTTTTCCCCATGTTATAAAAGATGACTCCGGGACACTCCTTTTTATGATGGTATTTTTTGTTAACTTTTTAACGTGTTCTATGGTGTTTTATTATGGTTTCTATATTTAGTTCATTCCTAACGAACCATGGAGCCTTGGTGGCCATTCTCAACGTTTTGTTCTGGAAGTTTTTTCAGTGGAGTCCTTAACCCTTTCGAGACTAACGGGACAATATATCCCAGACAAATGTTTATGAATACTGCTGGGCTAAATACTCCCAATATAGCTGTAATATAGCCAGTTCAGTCTGTTCAGTGCGTGCGAATATAAGTACCATTGTTTTTTCCGCTAATTTCGCTATTATCTCAAATTTACTATATTTCTGGTTCACTTTCTGATAAACTTCACGACTGTGAAATGCCTAATGGGACTATATATCCCACAATCAAGAGTAAAATTTGAATTTTTTTAAAAATATGGCTATATTGAAATCTTGTATAATACACTTATATTAACACAAAAACCATAAGAAAAAGCAAATTTCACATTCCGCATAGAAAAAAAAATCCGTCTTGAAAGGGTTAAAGCGCTTTCCCGAATGACGCAGCCGCATGTGATGATTGGGCGCAAGATGGCTTTATATATTAGCAGGGAGCAACTTAAGCTCATGGATGATTTTTTGTTGATTACTGGGTACCTACAGCATTGAAAGTCTAGCGTAGCACTCGTTAAGTTTTTTATTAATGTGCCCCAGCTTAGGCGAGTGACCAGGTACACACACACCTAGATACCTTACGGCACTGTCTATTGTGTTCCATTCGATTTCTTGATTACAAATTTGGATTTTATCTAGATTTCCTATTCGGTTTAGGGCAAACACCTTGGTTTCTCATTTTTCTAGGTTTAGCTTTACGCGCCACTTCGTAAACCAGCCGGCGATATTGTTCAGCTCTAGTTGTAGTAGTCTTTTTGCATTATTAAGATTCTCCTCTAGTACTATGACTGCAGTATCATCTGCATATATTGCAATCGCTGTGTGTCCTCCTCGGCAAGTTCCTTTAAAAGGAGAGCAGATTCTCCATGACTTTGCCTTCTTTTAATCCAATTTCTAATCCATTTTTTTTTGGTTTTATTTTGCTCTTCCTCAACAGCTACAATCACTTCCCTTAGCAAATTTCAGCAACATTTAATAAACACTTCTTCACAGCAAAACGACGACGGCTGATGTTCATTGTTGTGATTTTAATGTGTCACTGTATAACTATCACTATCACATAATTTTACATTTGCGTGTGAACGGTTACTCTACCAAATCCGGTTGAGTAGAGTAGTTAAGTAGTTTGGATAAATAGTATGCTAGTACACTCTACCGCTAACTCTACTAATGAAAACTAGGCTTTACTCGATTATCTAAATACAGATATCGGCAACCCTTCGTAAACGTGCGACAAAACTTTGAGTGGCACACAGAAAAATTTCCTTAATTGTTTGTGGGTCTTGGTCAGTAAAATATAAAATTTAGGGCAACAAAAATATGAAAATATCGAATCGAAAAATAAATCAACTTTTAAGCGCTGTCAGGATAAGGTCAATATTGTTAAAGCCACTGAAGAAATTTTCAGGAGTTAGGATTATTAATATACAACGTCATTCAAAAAGTCTGCAACAAATAAAAAAGTTTTTCATTATTGCTTTCTCAGAAAATTTTATTCTTGATAAAAGTTGGTGCATGGTCTAAAACTAATTTTAAGATAAAAAAGGTTCAATAAAAAGTCATAGGACACTCGATTTTAGCGATTTCTGAAATTTTCGGATAAGTAAAGTGTCCTTATTTTAAAAGACACAAACAATTCTATAGGAAAAAGTTATTTAGAATCTAAAAATTGAGTTGGGTTTAAATTCTGACGGAACATTCAAAAAATCAAAAAGCCACTATAATCTAGTGTCATATGACTTTTTATTAAATTTTTTTTATCCAAAAATTGGTTTTAGACCATGCACCAACTTTTATTATGAATAAAATTTTCTGAGAAATCAATAATAAAAGCGCACAGATCACCATAAAACGCGATCGCGGTCGCGTTGTTATGGTGTGAACTTTTATTTTTAGTTTTATTACTAAAAAGAAGATTTATTTATGTTCAAAATCTAATTGTGTCTATTTCTATCATAACTATAAGCAACTTTTAGTATTAGAATTGGCCGCCATTAGTTGCTTATAACGCGAGCTCATTGTATTTACTATGTTTTGAACACCCACTCGACTCTTTGCTTTCAGTGTAATAAAACCATTATTCTGCTAATAACTGAATAAACCAAGCCATAAAATCTCAGAGCACTGTGTGCCAAAAAGGCTAAATCATGTAGACTGCCATTAAATCAAAACTGGATAAATTTAGTGTTCTAACATCTTATTAAAGGTTCCAGATGATATTCGGTCATTTTAAAATTAAGTTCTTTTATTTTTCTCAGCCTTAAGATCTTCATTCTATGTTTTTTATTGAACAAATGAAATAATAGTTTTTACTTACGATCTTCAGTTTATTTTTTGCCACAATAATAGTACAGCAGTATTTTGTTTTTTAATTATTTAGTTTAAACAGTACTTAATTTGTTAATTTTAAATAAAACTGCTTTATTGAAATGATCTCTCTCAAATTATTGCTCATATTTTTTAGCCAAAATTGAACTCATTTTCGGTCTTTCAAAGTTCTTTTAAATTGGTCTTAAAAATTTAATGTATGTTTAATGAAATTTTATATTATAGGCACCTCGAATGTCCACAGCCGTGAAGGATCTTTTTCCAGTTGATAATAATCTTATAATTGATAATTCGGAACTAATGGAAACTAATATTGCAGACTGAGTCTTTTAATAATAACTACCAATTATAATATGCATTTATTACTTATAAATATGTACTTTTAAGAGTGTAATGATATATAATGATACTTTTATATTTTCAAGCCTGTTAGCATTTTTTATTTTTTTGGAATATTTGCTGTATTAAACTAATAAATGTTTTTTATTTACAGAGCACACCAAGCTAAAACTAATATTGCAGACTGAAGAGTGTAATGATATATAATGATACTTTTATATTTTCAAGCCATTTTTTATTGTTGGTGTGTATCACAAATCATAATATTGAGCTGTGAATTATAAAGGACTGAAATTGTTTAAATTGGTCTAAAGTAGATAAACTGTCAGATGTATTTGAATAATTTAAATTTGTATTAGTTCTATTAAAATGTTGAGCTTTGCTATTCTTTATTAGTATATGATAATATATTTCTTATAAATTTGTATTTATCTAGTTTATAAAGAGCTTCCCTTACTTAATAGGTGTGCTGAGAAATGTGATTTGCACTTATGTAAATAAATATATGTAGAATGTTTTCATAAATTATTGATTTTTGGGTGCTGTTGCCGCTTTGTGGTCTTTTTATTTTTTGTTAATGATAACGATACTAGTGCCCATTAATTTGTGAAGTTTTGTTAGTACTGTTTTCTTATATACGTTTAATTGTACTTGTTTTTTAAAATTTTGAGATTGAAAATACTTAAAAACTCAGTTTTTAAGTATTTTCAAATAAAATGTCGTTTTTATATAAACTGTAATATCCAGCACGAAATTAAAATTTTTAAGTAAACTTGCGTTTTTGTTGTAACATTTTTGTCCCTTCCTAATCATTTTTGTTTTTAATGACAATGGTCTTAGTTTGTGATAAAATTATTTTTGTTGAAGGCAAATGAACCAAGGTATGTTTCGAGACGAAACAGTCTTAAGGAGAGGACAATGTAACATGCATGCCTACAAGGTATGCAACCCGGCTAGCAGCACCGTATTCATGGTTGCCAATTGAAGGTTCATGAATTAGATATACGTCATCCTTCTGCTCGCTTCTCAAGTGGATTCATTCTGGATCAAAATTTACAAAACATTTTTCCTATGACGTTTTTGTGTATTCGCAACAATAGTCGAGATATTTAAGTTTAAAAATTTTGATCGATTTCGGTTTTTTCGTTATATCCATGGAATTTTTAAACAAAACAAGATCTGGTTTAAAATACACCCCTAAACTAAATAGCTAATTTTTGTCCCATTTAACCAACCTTGTATTTTCATTATTTACGGAGATAGCAATAGTGTACCATGGAAAAGTGAAACACCCTGTATAATTCTTTGCACTTTTTTCGAATGAAAGAAGTTCTAAGTCAAATTATTGCCTTCGTTTAAAAATTAGTAGGTGTCTTCTGTCCTAAGAACAAATCGTTTGGTTAATTTATGAGTAGTAGTTGCATAATTTTGAGTAGCTTTTATTTTTGAATATTTAGAGGTAAATATAATGTTTCAAATTCGGTTTTATTGTTGAAACCGTTTTAAAATCTTTGCAGTATTTAAATAACTGTTGATAACTTCTGTTTTGAATGTTTAGAGATGAAAAGAAGGTTTTATTAAAAGGATTTTTAACCGTTAAGACCTTTTGAAATCACGAGTATTTATGGCCGGGAGTAGCTCTTACTCAAATTTAATGTGATTCTGGTGTCATATTTATTATTACCAAACGCAATTCAGAAAGTAATAAGCTTTTCTCCTAATGAAACATGCAAGTTAATTTTTTTAATTTGAACGAATGTTGTACGAGTGATTGATTTTTGGGTATGAAGTTCTATGCCAATTACCTTAATTTAAAATTTAGTAAATGTTCTAAGAATAAATTGTTTTCATTTAACTATCTTTCAACTGGCCAAACGGAAGAATTTTGGTATAGATACTGAGATATTGGACGTGCAGTTCCTGAATACTGGGAAATAGTTGGCGATCCCTGTGCCTTCAAACTAGAGAAGAAAAAAGTATGTAAGTGTATAAAACATTTTTTTTTGCAATTTTGTAGAGTTGAAAAATCAGTTAAATTTTTGAATTTATTTTAAGAAAATATGTAAGATTCGGAAGTACTGTTTAATGTGTAAAGTTTAGTTAAAGATTGGTAAAAACTAAATTCTAATTTACATTTTTTTAATATCAATTGTACAAATTGTTTCTAGCATCTTAAGTTAACGTAGAATAAAAATTTGTTTATTCATATGTTCTCAGTAGCTTTTGAAATTGGTTTGGCTCTGTAATATCGGAGCACGACGCTGGCGGCGGAGGCCTCGAATAAATGGTATTCCAGACCACTGCATGGTAGCAGTAAATTGCCGAAAATGAAAGAGGAATCTGTAATTTTACAAAGGTACCACTTTAAAACAATTTTGGGCAGAATTGTATACATTTTCACCTTGCTGAAATAATTGCAATCAAAATAAAACAATAAAGTTAAAAGGGGCCTTTTTAGCAGACTATGAATTGCATAAAAAAGTTAAACGTATAAACGTATAAATTTTTAATTATATATATTATATAATTAAATAGAATTTTCTAGCTAGAATATTGTCGAACAGAGTATGCAAGGTCAAAAAGGAACTCGGAGATCGTGTGTTGCTACGAAAATACGTTTTACAAAACCCAATCGCTCCGATATGGATTCCTTTTTAGAGTTCAAATGATAACGCCAAAAACGAGTTTCTCTTGGTACAAATCGAAGTGTGATGGCCAGATGTTTTGTTTAGGGCATTTTTTGCCTCAACTTTGCGCGTCTTAAAGCAAGGCCAAAAAGGTTAAAAACATTGATAATTTAATTTAGCTTTACACGTTGAAAGTTGCCTAGTCCACGTGGTGTGAATAGCGTGCAGTTTTCAGCGTTTTTCTGGACTTTTGACAACGCTGCGTTTTTTTTTTTTTTTTTAACTATGTGAGTATATTTAATTTTGTATTTTCGTCGACTATAAAGTCTTTTTGCGCCCGATTATTTTGTATTATGCGTAAATAAACGTGTTAATTACCGATGTAAACTTAAATAACTTACAAAGTTTTCAATTTCTATAAAAATGATGATCTAAAAACCATTTCTTGTGCCTTTTTAACGAAACTGTTCTTTACAACACTATCTTTTAATTATGTAATGGCTGTAGGTACATTTGTCAATTTTTTTGCTTGGAAATTGTTAGTATTTTTGAGTTATCACAAGTTTGCAATTGTATTCTCAAAATTTTTGTTGCTGTTAAAATTTTAAGCAAAGTTTGGTTGCAGGGTTTTGTTCCATACTTTGCTAATAAAACATTTAGGAAATAAGTAGACATTTATCGATACATATTTATTAAAAACGCTGCTTATTGTTCAAAATAGAAGTTAGAAAAACCGGTTATACCCCCAAAGTTATTTATGCAAAACAAATTCTGTTCAATACCAGATTAATAACAAAAAATGGCGTATACAGGGTGACAATATCTAGTGCCTTAGTGAATGGCTGAGACAAACTCTGTAAGAAAACTGAAAAATAATAATAACGTTTTCACACAAATGTCCAAGATAGGGAAAAAAAATTGAATTAGGTAATTTTTATACGATTTTTCGCAGTTTTTAATTGGAACACAGACATTTTT
Source organism: Elmis aenea (assembly GCA_947652605.1). Taxonomy (NCBI): domain Eukaryota; kingdom Metazoa; phylum Arthropoda; class Insecta; order Coleoptera; family Elmidae; genus Elmis; species Elmis aenea. The sequence goes on along the minus strand of OX393576.1, from coordinate 4,978,392 downwards.
TTAATTGTACGTTATTGAGATGCAGATTAAAGCTACATTTTTTGAATTTCAACCATAGCTGTAGCCTTATAGAAAAGATTTTTTGTATTCCATTGATACATTGGCTGATATATGTAGTTTAGCTATTTTTTTTTTTTTGGGTAAAAACATATAAATGTGTTTTGTAAATGTTTAAAAAGGATCATAGAACATTGAAAAAAATTATGTTTGCATTTATTTTCTTAATTACAATATCACCTTAAGTTCATTGGTACAGGCATATGATATGATGTTTAAAGTTATGGCTTATTTAATCAAGGACAACTTACATACCATAATTTTGTTTGTTGCATGAGTATACAATATACAAGGTGCCCATTTGTCTAACCCGTTGTATGGGTAACTGCACAAATTTACTAATTTAAACGTTTCTGTATCTTTAATATTAACGGAGTTGCCCATACAACAGGTTAGATAAATGGGCACCCTGCTGTATATAACACTGTTTTTCAAAAATATATGGAAAGTTAAAACATATCTAATCGTTTTTTAAACACGAAATAGGCTTATTTTCAATTTTCAAAGCCCCTAAGTTTTTTGTTGAGGGCTTACACATTTTTTCTAATCAAAAAGTTCTGTAATTACATAAAAAAACTTTTATATAATTGAAAAAAATAATTATAAAGCTACAACCAACTCTGATTGCTAAAAAAAAGTATGTTTGTTCTGCATCCCTGTTTTTTTCGCACAACGAAAACATTTTTTGTATCTCAAACGCAATCAACGTTAATTTACCTAAAAATTACCGTGTAACAATTTTTTTTAATATGTTATATTTGTAAGCATATTTGTGGTTTCAAATTTTCACTTTTTCTTAGTACATTTGTTGTAAACTTTCAAAGTTTGGTTAGTTTTTGAAACGCACCTATATTTTTTGTAACTCTGCCCATTTTTGCTTATTTAACACTTATAATTCCGAAATTATCCACGTAACCTGGTCCATATTTGTCCACTATGTATGTAATAAATTATAATTTTGTCGATTTATGTTAAAAAAAACATATATATCACTTACTATTAAAGAAGTTTTGTTATTCATATGGTGATTGACTTAAAGACCTTTCAACAGAACTATTCACTTCGGCGCAATTTTTATGCGAAATTAATTATAATATCTTTATTACCAGTTTTTGTTGAGCATTTATATGCAAAAAAGCCAGGTAGCGCATAGCAGTGACACTTTTTGCCCCATTAAATAATTAATTTTTTCAATCCGCCGCTAAATTTGTCTTCTCAAATGACTAAAGCTCCGGAAGATACAAAATTTCGCAACAATTCGTTTTAAATATACACCTCGATTAAATTTGCATTCGCCACGTTGATATTCATTGTGGAAAAGTATTTTTAGTAGTATTTCCTTTATATAAACAAAAACAAGAATGATTTTGTCGTCTTCCGGCGTTCCGGCTAGTAAAAAGTAACGCGATACGTTAAAAAAAAAAGGTTTTACATTTTGATGTATGCCTGGAATTTATTAACAGCTTTTTTGTGCAATTTTCTTATTATAGATATTTCTAAAGTTGTTAATTTTAGTAGGGAACCTGCAATATGTGGTGTTTAAAATGTAAAGTCGTTTTAACGCTACATAGCAAGGTTCGTGTTTAGATAGGATATTGCAAAATAAATTACTTGTAACATACATAAGTTAAACTAACACAAATATACTGTTTTTTTCTTGCAACAAAAAGGAAATAAAAAAATCGGTTAGATAACTGTATTACTTGCGAAGGAAACAGCATTCTCTTGAATGAAGACTGGTTAAAATAGAGTTCTTACAAAAGTTATTCATTTTTCAATGATTTAACATCGATAAACTATAGAATGAACGCAAACATTTCTTGGCTAATTCGATAAATTTGGAGGCTCTTTGTGAAATACAGTCAAGTTGAATTTGTATGGTAAAAATAAGGTAAAATAATTTTGTTTTATTTTAAATTGATCATATTTTCATAAAAAAACTACTCATTTTTAATCAAAATTGCTTCTTAATGAAATTCTGTACGTTTTGTTTACGTCGGTAGATTATTTCTTTAATAAAAAAATCTACTAATGAATATGAGTCTGCGAAGTCAAAAAGCAATTCTTTTTAAAAATAAGATCGTCAAATTTTCAACTAGGCCTTAATATCTTTGCACAATTAAAGCAATTTTGTTGCCTAAACAATGCCCATAAATTATAGACAAGTCTAATTGTGTTTGTCATATTTGAAATAATTGTAGTATAAATATAAATGCTAATAATTATAGCTATTTACCGATAGAGCTTCGTGTGTTTAGTTTAGTTTGATACAATATTTTAAAATATAATTAGATCGGCGAATACATGCGCATTTGATTTTAAAATACTAGGAAAAACATGTTAAGTTTTTTCTTTATACAATTTCGGGGGAGAAAATTAAAGTAAAATTGTTGCAGTCGATTTATTATTTAAGCAGCTACGCACAACAATATTGTATATTGTTGAGCCTGCTACTGGCAAGGAATTTTAAATTTTGGTTTGTTTTCGTAACAGTTATGTGACGGTGCTAGAAAAAAGTTGGTTCTAACAACAATTTTGTTGTTGTTGAATGTTGGGTTTTAAAATTGTTATGGTTCAAGAAATGCAACCGGCAATAGAATTTTTCAGAGGAGAATAAATTCAGCAAAAATTCTCGAAATTTTTGAGTGGTTTTTGATATTAAAACACAGCAAATACATTTTTTGCAGCAATATTTTAAATGTTAAATGAAAATTGTACCAAGAACCTTTTAATTATTGTCAAAAAAATCTTTAGGTTAGCTTTTTTGCAACAAATTTATAACATTTGTTTGTCAAAATAACTATTGCTTTTATTGGCAAAATAGAAATTTGTTTTATCTATGTACTTTCCAATTTATATTCCTTATGGGGTGTCCTAAATTCGATAGGATCACAGGAGTGTCTAATTTTTTAAGATAGAGATAGAGTACAATTCTATTTGCGCAAAAGATTACCTCTCGTGCGAAACGGTATTTATTTTCAAACTTTTGTCGCGTTTAGATTTATGTAAGTCAATAAGAGCTACATTTTAAAAATATTTTCAAACACACAGGGTGCTTCAAAAAAGAGTGGCATATCAAGCTTATACTTTTTTTTTGGAACGTCCTGTATATGTGTAAGGTTATATAGGTTTAAAGTTAACCGTTTTCGCGAAATTTGCATTTTCATGAAAATGCAGTACCTAAGTACTCTCAAAAATGTTCAACATTTTGAAACTTTAAAAAGGCTGAATTAATTCGCTTGGAAATTACATTGACAGTAGATTATTTAACGCTTTGCACCACCTACATTTTTAAAATATTATACGTTTTTTACTCTTGGTCAAACTCGTGAAACTTAAAACATCGATAACTCAATTATCTTAAATACAACACCCTATATTTTTTTACACAGACTTATACAAAATTTAATTATCTTTGAAAACATTCAGGCTGTTTTTCACCTAAAATTGATATTATCCGAAATATCGCGAATTTATTGTTAATTGCAAAGTAGGTCAATGGGTTTTGAAGACTTTGCAAACGATCAAACTCAATTATATTAAAAATATTGTGGACCTGATGAGAAACCCCCATTCAAACGTAAAATTGTAAAGTTACAACTTTCTTATGAAAAAAATGTCAAAAATGTGTAGGCAAATGATAAAATTATAGGTTGCTTGTGTTTTTCTTTCAATTGTTTCAAATTATGAATAGATTCCATTTCTAATTATTAAATTTTTAGATAAATTTTTTCCCCTACATTTTTGTGAAGCAAATGTGTCGATAATTTTTGTGTAATCGATCTTCACACATTGTACTTCGGATAGGTATAGTTCTTTATTCGTTTTAAAACGGAAAAAGATCTTTCTCCCGAAGCATTAGAAATTGGCATGGTTACAAAACTTGTACCGATATGATGTTCTTTTATACGTATCGTTTTAGATTAGGTATTATTCATTAAAAAAACATGTTAACAAACACACTCAATTTTCGCACACACATAAATGTACTCCTCCATGACTTCTATTTACGTCTCTACTCTTCCTATCTTCCTACTCTCGTCACTTTGGGCGCAAAATTCAAATTTTCAAGGTTCGTTGTCTTGTAACATTTGTTTGGTACGGCTCGGTTAGGTACCTAGGCTCGGTAAGTGTGTAGTGTAGCGTCACCCACTCGTACACTTGCTAACTCGCTATACATGTGCCGTGCCTCAACTTTTTTCAAATCTTTTAATCGTTAGTTAAACCATCTATTATAAATAATTTAATCTGATAAAAAATTAACTCGTATGCGGGGACCCGTCGTTCAGGGGCCCCTTTATTTTGGAGGCCCCTGGCGGCCGCCAGGTACGACACCCGTTAAATCCGCCACTGCATAACCACATGCAAAACCGTAAAGTGTAAACGGCCTATAAGGCAATTTAGATATCACTTATGCATGTGCTTCTGCTGTTTACAAAATCTATCCAATTATTATTCAAATTGGGAGGAATTTGCTGAAATTATACGTGACTCATAAGTTATACAATAAAACAAAATTAAACTTTCATGATAATATACTTTAACAAAAAAAAACAACCAAAATTTATTTAGTTTCACATCAATAGAATCAAATTCATTTTGATCAATATGATGCATATTTTAACAAAAGAAATAAATTAGTTTTTTTTTATCATATATTAGAGTTTCTGCTGAATATAAAAAATTCACACGCAAACAGAGACACAACACAAGACTGCTCTTTCTTTATTAATATATTGACCATAAACTTTTGAATGTTTTATTTGCAGAATATGCCGTTTCCTAACAAGCGGCAGCGGCAGGCACGCGCCCAACCTCGGTTGCCAGGTCGCAGCCAGTTTTGCAGGTATGTCAATTTGGCTGTAAAAAAAACAAAATTTTATTTTTAAAAATGTCTATTTTTATTAGATTTGCGTTACCTTAAATTATTATTCGTCTGATTTTTTTATAACAATTAATGCGATTTCAATGGAATTTATCTAGGTCCTTTATATAAAAGTTTTTCCTTATACGTCTCCTTTCGGAGTTACACCGCCCTAAAGAGGAGCGGTAAAATTAGTTTTTTTTTTTATTAACACCCGTTAATTACTACTCAATATGAACATTGAACATGAGACATGACATGGTAACCACTAAAATGAATAGTTTCATTTTGGAATATTTAATGATACATGTTTACTTATTTTATGTTTCACTCAAAAACTGTAAGGTTTTACGAGAAAAACTAAACTATAAAGTCGTTTTTTAATAAATTAAGCTTTTTAAGAAATTTCATTAAATTGCAATATTTCAACTCTCGAAAGAGTTCTGATAAACACACCAACAGGGGTCGCACTTTTTAGTCCCTTGTGAGGGTGAAAAATTATCGTAAATATTTCAATGGGTTAATTTTTAATTTTTAAAATTTGCTAATATACAGGGTGTTTCATAATTGAATGCTGATCCTTGAGGGTGTTATTCCTTGGATGATTGTAAGAAAAAAAGTTCATATCAATGTAGGCCCGCAACCAGAGCTGGGCAAGTACTGGCCAAAAAAAGTCTTAAGTACTTATGAGAAGTACTTGGATTTTAAGTACCAGTACCGCTATTTTTAAAAGTACTGATTCTTAAGTACAAGTACTTGCAAAAAGTACTTAAGTATTTCTCAAGTACTTTTCAAGTACTTTTTGCAGATATTATTTATAAAATTATTTCTAGCGATTGTGTCCAAGAAAATATTTAAAACAAAGTGTAATAACGCATAAACGCATATGTAGGTACGTCAAATTTGCTTTGTAACTACAGTCGTTAGATGTACCCACTTGTATTTAAAGTTTTATGAATTAAGTGCTATCTTTTATCAAAAGTTAAAATATACATATCTATTTATTAATAACAAGCAATAACAATAAAAAATATTACTGTTTATGGAAACGAATATACAGGGTGTCCCAGATTACATTTCCAGCATGGGGATCTCACTTATTATAAGAGATACAGGTTTGTTTAAATTAGATGAATTATTCCTTAGTATGAGAGGAGCCACAATCAATTTTTAAATGTACAAAATTCCTCGTGCTTCAGATGTTATAGCAAAAAATATGAAAATGTCCAATTTCTTTTTTCTCTCATAACTGTTTTGTCTTAATCATTAGAACAATTTTATTTGTACTTTCTTAAGGCGTTTTTTAATGGAGAATTTGACTGTTATTTTAGATTATTTTTAACACCTACCATTTTTGAGATATTACCCCTAACTTCATTTTTTCTTATAGTCCGCAAAGTTGGCTATGGAATAGTTTAATGTGCTTTTTTTTCTCTTTAAAATGAGATATTACTTGCTATGTTTATTTTTATAAATAGTCACAAAATCAAGAAAAATTGTATTTTACCTATCACTTATCAAGCTATCTATACTAATAAAAACAAAACACAACTAATTATGTGTCAAATGACAGTTACCATTTGTCTGCTGTATCATCTATTAGAATTTTATAGTATTGTTGTGTAATTCGATAGTCTTTGTAGCAAATTTTTTATCATATAATTATGGGCACATTTACAACTAATTAAAAATTTTATATGTTGAAATGCCACATTAATTATAATAGAAAGTGTGTAAAATAAATAATTCTAATTAATTATTGATTTGTTTTGGATTTTTGGTTGGTTTGTGGAAAAAACCATATGCTTTAAAATTTATTTCCAAATTTTTGTAATTACGCATCCTTCGTTGCCTTTTCTCGGGATATAGCTCTAATTATAACCGCTTAGCTTCTTCACAGTTTTTATGGCAAAGAATGTAGCATCTCAACATGTCAAATTAATCGCTATTTTTAAATGTTGCCATCATTATAACAATTACTACAAAGATTATCGAATTACAAAACAATAATGTGAAATTCTAATAAATGATAGCGCAGACAAACGTTAACTGTCATTTGACATTTAATTAGTTGTTTTTTGTTTTTATTTTCATAGATAACTTGATGAGTATTGGGTAAAATACGGTTTCTCTTGATTTTGTGACCTATTTATAAAAATAAATGTAGCAAGTAATATCTCATTTTAAGGAGGAAAAAAAAGCACATTCAACTATTCCATAGCCAACTTCGCGGCCCATAAGAAAAAATGAAGTTAGGGGTAATATCTCGAAAATGGTAGATGTTAAAAATAATCTATAATAACAGTTACATTCTTCATTAAAAAGTGCCTTAAGAAAGTACAAATAAAATTGTTCTAATGATAAAGACAAAAAAGTTATGAAAGAAAAAAGAAATTGGTCATTTTCATATTTTTTGCTATAACATCTGAAGCACGAGGAATTTTGTACTTTTAAAAATTGATTGTGGCTCCTCTCATACTTGGGAATAATTCATCTAATTTAAGCAAACCTGTATCTCTTATAATAAGCGAGATCCCCATGCTGGAAATGTAATCTGGGACACCCTGTATAAGAAATTGTTATTTGATATAAATTCTACACTGTATTGTGGGTTTTGATTAAAATTTAGAATTGTTTTTTATCATTTGTAAAATTTCGATTAAAGTTAAAATTCTTGTTTAGTTTATTATTTTAATCGTGGTCACATACCAAGTGAATTAATGCTATAGTACCTACATATAAAACAAACAAAAATAATTTGTCGAAATATAAATTTTATTTTTATATAAACAACAAATAAGAAAGTAGTAGGTACATAATAAAAAATACATAATTTTAATTTTTAAATGAAAGTGCTAAGCACTTGCGGAAAAAAAAACAAATGTTATATAATATTAAATATTCACATCACACAAAATACAACTTATTTTTCAAACATAAACGAAATAAAATCTTATGTAGGTAAGGTACATAGGTTACGTATTTACTTTACTATATACTACAATTAGGGGAAGGTGGTATATACTGGGACACTTTTTTTAAATTTTGCGTAACTTTTGAAAGGCTTAATTTGCATACCTCAAGTTGATATGAGATATTCATATTGCTTTAGTTTATCATTGCATATACAAAAAAATATTTTTTTAAAATAAAGGTACACAAATAGAGGGACTGTCCCACTATACACCACTTGTCCCCACATAAACCACCCCGTGGTACATTGTGGGACAGCAAAAAATGTATATGAAATGAAGCATAAGTAATTAAAAAAAAACTTAATTTTAATTTTTTATTTTAAAAACTTTCACTTTTCATGGGCATTTAGACATTGTACTTTGAAAAATCAAACTAAAATTGAAAATGTTTCTTTGTTTTTTCAGTGCCCCCAAACGTAGTTGGTGCGCTTAACCTACACAGAATATTTTCTTTTTCAACACAGTCTTTATCTCTGTTTTTAGATAAAGAAAATCTAAAGTCGGAAGTCTTTTTCAGAAAATTTACCTGATTCTCATCATTGTCCCACAATGCACCATGTGATCAATTTTTAAAAGCAACGATTTAATGAAAAACTTGTATGATTATTTTAAGTTTTAACATTGTACATACATTTACTATACTGTAAGGTACACCTACGCCAAATTTTCTAATTGTTGTTAAATAAATAAAAAAGTTTTTGCACATAAACTGAATAACCACAAAAAAACAATGCGCAGTTACCAAACATGCCTCACATGTGCAAGTCACTATGACATTGTTTACGACACATACTGTAGACAGGATATAATGGGACTGCTTAACCGCTATTTTGATGTAAACAAACTTCAAGTACGGGGTAACAGATGGCCAAAATCTCTGTTGTCCCACTATATACCATGTCCCAGTATATACCATCTTCCGATACTGCTATTAACATTTCTAATCTAATTTGGCATTAGCTTTCAGAATAACCAACTTTTCAAAATTTTGATCGCTTAATGTTAATGCATTCCTTTTTGGTGCATTAACTATTGAAGCAAAAGAAAACATTTGCTCAAAAGGAGCTGATGAAGGCAAGCAAGTGTCATATTTTAAAAATAATTGCTTAATAATTGGATAATCATTAAGCATGCTAAGCTGTGTTCTTTTGTCATCTAAATATTTTAAAAACTCTAACTCCGTTATCGAATGCCTAATATTAATGTCAGTCTTTGTAGAAGTTCCAACTTCATTGAAATCAAAAAAATCTTTGTTGAGTGTTTCCTGTTCGGTTTCCTGTTCTTCCGCGGTATCATCTGTTTTGTCCGTCTGCATATTTTCGGCTGCTTTTATTATTATCTTTTGAATATCTTTTCTAGTTAGGTTAACTTCGTCTTCTATTGCACTGAACCATCTTAACTTAAAGTTTGGTAATGTCACTGTAGCAACAATTGCGTCGTTTATTTCTGGATTTAAATTATAATAGTTAAAAAATCTATCGCGTAAACTGTTGAAACAAGCATTTAAAATTATTGTTGTATGTTTTAAATTTGACTTTTGTTTTAATTTTTCATATTTTACTTTAAGTGATACTAAACTTGGTAATATATACCCGTAGTATGTTGACTGTTCTCCTTGCAATAGATCAATTGTTGCTGCAAGAGGTTCCATGATTAAGCAGTATTCTTCTAAGTATTCGATATCAATATCTTTAATAGCATTTTTAATACAAATTTTAGTAATTTAGAGTCAAAAATGAAAGAATTGTTCATAATATAATACAATAAATGTTTTAGGATAAGAAACACTTACCTTACAGAGTTCAATAAAATATTTAATAAAACTGTTGTCCGTATTACTACACACACAGCACACACACTACCTTTTTAACTGAAGCTATTCTATGCACTCCAATGAGGGTTGTGTTAAAAACTTGAAACAAGTTTTAGCCTGTTGAAAACCACAGTTCCTATTATATAAAACCTATAAGTATTGCCCAGCTCTGTCCGCAACCGCCGTATTTTTGAGATACAGGGTGTTTTTTGAATTTTAGTAGGTAGGTAGGTACCTACTAACTAGATACAAAAACACATTTTTTTCAGAAAAAAAATTGTTCTGTTTCTACCAATGGCGTCCGTACTAACATGTCCTTGAATGTAATTACTTGATTATTAAAAATTAAAACTAAAGTGAAATGTGCTCTTTTACTCTTCAAGAGTACCTAATAGCCTTTTATTTTTTTACTCAAAAACCGTTCGTTGGACCAAAAAAAATCAAGAGGCCATTTTTACTAAGAGATAAAGCAAAATTATAAAAATAACATTTACTTTGAAAAATAATTGTGGCGTATCATTTTTTTCATTAAAAATATTCAAGGACATGTTAGTACGGACGCCATTGGTAGAAAAAGAACAATTAAAAATGTGTTTTTATGCCTAGTTAGTACCTACTGAAATTCAAAAAAATATCTAAAGTTGCATCAAAAATATTACGAAAAAACCGATATTTTTTTCAACTTTTAACACCCTGTATCACAAAAATACGGCGGTTGCCTGACCAACATTGATATGAACTTTTTTTCTTAAAATTATCCAAGGAATAATACCCTTAAGGATCAGCATTCAATTATGAAACACCCTATATTATCGTCAAAATAAGCGTGCAACGACATTGCGAATTTCAACCAATTATCTTTCCTTTTGCAGATTTAATTGAAATGTGGCACTATTTTGTGATGCGAATGGATTTCATACCCAAAATTGTTTTGTGTGTATCAGGGATAAAAAGTAAGGTTCAATTTTTGCATGTAGTAAGTTTAAAGTTTTGGTCAGTAAACTGTTAATTACAGTAATTCGCCTATAATGCTTTAAAATTTGTGACACCTTATGAACTGGAACACTTTTTTGATTTAATACGTTAAAATGTTTAACTTTTACTGAGGAATTAACCTCCTTGTAATTTTAGTGTACAAGGTTTGGTGATTTTCTCATTTAATTATGTTATTTATATAAATTTTTTTGAGTTTGTCAACCCCTTGGCTAGCGAGTAGGGGACCAGATTTCTCAACTCAACCTTTTTGTTTATAAGTTTTTTAGGCAGTTCTGTTTTTGTTGAAAGCCTTTTAAGAAAATCAAAACAATTCATACTAAAAAGATCCCCTTTTACACAGACCTATATTGCCATATTAATCACAAATGACCCTTAAAGACATTGATCGAATTCCCGGACTGTCCCCAAAAAAATGAAATTCAGTCATCTTAGTTCTAGCATTTTCATATTTACAAATGATTGTATTTTAGGCGTGAAATATTAGTTGTTGATGCTGTTGAACGTCATCGTCCTAATGTTACAAATGTGATTTCACCTGAAGCTTTACTGATTTGCAAAACAAGCAATGACCATGCTTATTAAATTTATTTATATGTATTATTACTAACGTTAACAAATTGATTAACGCAGTTTTTTGTTAATATATAGACAACTTTGTGTATATTCATAAATCGAGCAACATTCGCAATATCCTATGATGATAACAGGACAATCACCCCCTGGACAATCACCACCCGGACAATAATCCCCGGACAATAACCCCCCGTACAAATAACCCCCGTACAAATAACCCCCGTACAAATAACCCCCGCACAAATAACCCCCCGTGTAAAAAAAACCCAGACAATTAACCCCCTGTGCAGAAAAAAACAACGACTAACTTGAAATAACAGTAGATTATAATTGCCGCAATGTAAAGTGATAAAGTTGCAAAAAAAAAGAAATTAAGGCAGATTAACAATTCAATCTTCTTCGGGTGTTACCTTTGAACGCACAATTTTTTACTGTTATGGCCATCATGCAGCGATTTGGAATTATGTTAACATCATAGGATTAGGATTAAAATTAGTAAAAAAGTAAACTTTATGGTTTATTTAAATAAACTTACATTTGTAAAGTATTTTACAGGGAAATAACTATTGTTAATAATGTATTAAAATGTTATTCGGCCTTTAATTTTTTTATTTGCAACTTTAACACTTTACATTACGACCATCATAATTTACCGATATTTCAAGTTAGTCGTTGTTTTTTTTTTGCATGGGGGGTTAATTGTCTGTTTTTTTACACGGGGGGTTATTTGTGCGGGAGTTATTTGTCCGGGGGTTATTTGTACGGGGAATTATTGTCCGGGGGTTATTGTCCGGGGGGTGATTGTCCAGGGGGTGATTGTTCTAGAACCCCTATGATATATTCACGGTATGGTAAAAAAGACAAAAAGTTGGGTTCTGTTGATTCTTGGCTAGACATGTTGGGATACTACCGAAATAATGTGGCGCATGATAAAACGTGTTTATTTCGAGCAGTATCAGATTAGGTAAAATTTTAACAACAAAGTTAATTAACATCTCTATTCAATTTTTATCAAATCGTTCAGATGTTTTATTCACAAAAATTTCACAAAGAAATTCGCAAACAGTGCATACAATATGGCAAATTACATTGTAATGTATTTTCACACAATGTGAGTGAAGACTAGGGATTCTGAGTCTCGACAATATTCGAAGTCCCGGGACTCGAGACTTTTTTTTATCAAAGTCCCGGGAATTCCCGGGACTTCGAAAGTTTTACGAATGTTATTTACGTACTGAAAAATGGTGGTACAACCTGTCAAAAATGACGGAAGATTTCATAAATTACAAGAAATATGATGCAATATTCATATACTGAAAATTCAACGGCGATTTTCACAGTAAAAAATAAATTATTTCTTGACAGTGACATAGTTTCGGAAAGCACCCGCTACATACTTAAAATTGCTTCTTTGAACGTATCGTGATTGTGAATCGGGAATTTTTGCAGTTTATACAAATTTTTACTTTTTCGATGAAATGACATATTTCTACCATTTTCGAGGTCGCTGATTCTAAAAAACTTACTTTAATGGCCCGGAAACCAACCTATCATAGAATTTTTTACAAAAATATAGGTAGAAGTTAACCATAAAAGTTCGTACAAATCTCTATCTTTCAACAAAATATTTTATTTAAAATCAATTTCAACATCAAAATCTTCATCAACAGGTTCAATATCACCTTTGTTATTATACAAAGAAGCTGCCAAAGTTAAAAATTCTACAGCTCGATCTAAACCTAACTGATCACATCGTTTTTCGAACATATATCGTGCAAAATTTCCCGGGATATGCGGGATAATCCTTCCACTTGACGAGAATGATGCCTTCGCTGAACGCCACGAGCTTTCGATAGAATTCGAATGAGCACCAGAAACTGGGTCCTTGAAATGCAAACTATGGTTAACTTTCAAGTGCTCGTAACCTTCAATCGCCAAGCAATCATAAGCTTTCCAGAAATCCGAAACGATCGTTGTTCCGGGCAAAATCCAATCCCTTATTATTGGCAGCAAAGTATCACGACCTGTTTTATTTCCAAATTTGATCTCGCAAAAAATGTACCAAACCGATATGATACATTGTAACCACAAGCTTTCCGCTTTTGCTTCTGCAACGACACCATATTCTTACAATACCAACTTTTTCCATCAATCGCTCTCGAGTTTTCCGTCAACTGTAATGGAGCCCCACACTTTTTGCATTTATAAGTCTTACCCACGGCAGGAACCAATCCCCAAATAACTAATTGCTCGTGAAGTTTCTCCTTATTGGCACACAATAGTGCTATATCGTCAAAATTAAGTTCCATACGTGAAAATACAAGTAAAAAATACTTTCCGGGCGATATAAATCACTTTTTTGGAATCAGCGACCTCGAAAATGCTAGATAAGGTGCGTTAGGGTAATACCGCCCACCTAAGACATTATTCTGGATAGTTTTAAAAAATGTGGTCAGAGATTAAAAATAAAAATATTATCTGCAAACAAAAACTATATTCTTTAATAAACTGTTAAAAAAATTAAAAGAACTTTTATTTTCTTAAGTAAATTAATAATTTAACCAAACATTGCAAACGGGCGATATTTCCGACCATCACTGAAATTACGCCCGCTTGGTCTGAAATATCGCCCATAGAAAAACAAAGGCTATAGTACGCAATTTGGACATACAAATTCATACAGATCGTCTTTTGTGAGTCCCACACAGTCTTCATGAACCCAACCCTTACACTTTACACATTGCCTCATATCACTTTTGAAATCCTCGTTACAAAAAGAACATAACCAACTATCTTCTTTTCCATTATGAGTCGTAAAATGCTTCGCAGGAGCAGCGGTTTTAAAAAGACCTCTTCTTAATATCTGCGCTTTGTAATTTATAGCTTTTTTTCTCGGTTTAACAATTTTCTTTGTTTTGGCAAAATTGGGCGTTTGAATGATATTGGAAAACGTGGAAGAGTGATTAGGCACTTTGTCAGCAGTAGATAAGTTTGATGGTTTGATGACTGTAATGTTCAATATTTCTATCCTTTTGTTTCCACGGTCTTTCGAATTCTTGCTTTCATTTGGAGAAGAATCATACCATTTGGAGCAACCAGCGTTCGAAGTGTCTATCTGATATTGATGAACATCATTTTTTCTGGAGGAATTCGGTTTTAAAGCAGTATCCTGTTGTTTAGGAGCATCATTCCACTTGGAACATCCGGGAGTCGGATTCGGCGAAGAAGTCATCTGAAGGTTATCGGGTTTTCTAATGAAATAACTCAATGGTTTATCATTATCATCATCATCATCAGATGAATCTGTTTCTTGGTGGGTCAATAAAGATGGTGCAAATGCAAACTCTGAAATAACGGATGGGTCAAATGGAAATATACCAGTAGATCTAAATCCACTCTGTATATTGGACATTGTTAGGGCTTTCAGCCAGACTGAAAGAAAAACTTTCCCAAAATGATTTTTAACGAGCCTTCTGTTTGCAGAAGGATTTTGTTCCCAATATTTTAGCAATTCGCTGTCCCAATAATGCTCAAATGATCTAAAGACGGCTTTATCTAATGGTTGTAGCTCATGGGTGGTATTCGATGGCAAATATAAAATATTCACACCATACTCTTCTGCTTGGTCGGCCACAGCTACATCCATATGGCAAGAAGCGCCATCCACAATGAGAAGAACTTCTCCGGGTGGCTTGAATTTTGCAAAATGTGACAACCATTTAAGAAATATTTCTTTTGTCATGCTTCCTTTAGCAGCCATTTCAACTACAGATCCAGGTGGTAAATTATCACTGAAAGTATCTTGCTTTCTTGAGCCTTTATAAATTATCTTGGGAGGCATTGCTTGTCCAGATGCGCTAACACAAGCAACCACAGTTACATTTTCTGCATGTTCATTTGATATAAGATGAACACGTTTAGCGCCTTTCGCAGCTAAAACAGATTGAGAATGATGGAGTGTTAGACGACAGCCTTTTTCATCTAAATTAAATATTTTTTGTGGCGAGTTTTTTATATCAAGTTTATTCATAAGGGTGGAAAGCTTAACGAAATAATCCCCAACAATTTTAGGATTTAATTTTTGTGCCCTTGCCCAATTCATTGATTGGGATTTTCTTTTTGAAAGTTCCGGATGTCTCTTCATAAAGGATTTGTACCAGCTGTAGCCTGCCATTTTAGTTGTGTCGTTGAATTTATTCGCAAGTTCATTCTTCTTACAATAGCTAAAAACACTTCTTCTTACTGATTTTGGGGTGTGGCACCCCCATCGTCGATAGCTTTATAATACGGCTAAATAGATCTTCCTTTTCCGTTTTTGATAACGTAGGTCTTCTACCGAATCGTCTTTCAGTAATTCCAATTTTCAAATGATCTCGCAACGTGGTTCTTGGAATTCCACACTTTTGCTCAACATATCTTTGACTTTTGCCTCGCCGGAGTAACCTAAGCGCATCATTCATCATCTCAGAGGTCCAGTTGGCTCTGATGCCTCTGCATTTTTTGCCCATTTTGCTAAAAATTACTAACTTTCGTATTTTTTGCAATTTAAAATAAAAGGCTGAAATATCGCCCATGACAGTTTCAAGTGGGCGATATTTCCGATCATGCTCGCTTTAGTTTTGGAAGTAATTTTTTTTATTGTGTGAAGCATGATTTTACAAATAGATACAATAAAAAGTATCAACTCACCTGTATGAATATTATTCTCTAAATTACTTTCTTGAAAAGTGAAGGTTTTTCCAGAAAAACCTTACACGGTGAACTATAAATATTACAATAAGCTTAAGTCAGCTTAAGTCAAGTACAATAATTAGGGTTAGGATCGCGGGAAAACAAAATGCTTACGATTTGTCATTATTCAGGAGGCAATGATACAGACACGACCCTTAGATAATAAAATAAATGTTGCAAAGCGGGAAATTTAAACATGGGCGATATTTCAGACCGGGCGGTATTACCCAAACACACCTTATGCGTCTTTTAATCAAAAAATAAAAAATTTGTATAAACTGCAAAATACCCGTGAATCGGTGGTGATAGTTGACAGAACTTATCCGTCACACATCCATAAACAACAAATGATAATTTAAAAAAAATCAAACCATATTTATGGATATTTTTTTTGAAGCATTTTTTCATGAAGAAAGTATAGTATTGATAGTAGGTAGTAGTATTATTATTTTTAATTTAGTCTTCAGTCTATAGTATATAAAATATATATTTCCAAATAAATACCTATTTAAAAAAACTTAACAATTTTCCATACGCTTTAAAACATAACAGTCATAAGTAAAATATATTTTTACGAATAAACTTAGCAATTTTCCTTAAACTTTAAAACATTAAAATATATCTAAAATTATTTTTGCTAAACTCGTAGCAGTAAATTAAAAAAAAAAATTAGAAGTAGAAACATTTAATTTCAGTGTTCTGTAACATTAAGTCTCGTCTCGAGTCTCGAAGTAAATGTCCCGGGACTCGAGACTAAGAAAGTCCCGGGAATTCCCGGGACAGAATCCCTAGTGAAGACAAATGGTTTGATCGTCTACAAAATCTTGAAGTTCGTAATTATGCTTATTTGTGGTGATGTGGAGGGAGATTCAGTTAATCAGTAAAGGGTACAAGTAGTGACTACTAAAGGTATAAAATAAATTTAAAAATTTTGATATGTTCATATTGTAACGTGCGCTTATGCAACGTCGTTATTTACTTACAACACAACCGCCATTTTTCACACCTCAAAAAAAAATGCATTTAGTTGGATAAACAAATCAGATAGAAAAGCTTATTTGCAGTACCAAATGTAGTCGCTCAAATAATAAAAGAAAGAAAAAATTCTTACGTTTCTGGACATTCGTAGTAATACATTTATTTATTTATGATTTTATTTTTCACGGCACACCTAAAGAATGTTGGCGACACACGGTTGAAAAACACTGCCTTGATGTCTTGATAAACGTTTAAGTGAAAATTCGAAGTTGTAGAAAAAAGTTGTAAGCACAATAAAATGTAGTTTCTTAGGCTACGTTAATACCAAAAGAGAAATATTTTATAAACATTTTCATGTTTTTTGCATCATACGAGTATATGCGAGTTTTTGCTGGATATAAAAGATTCACAAGGGGAACAAAACTGTTGGAACATTTTTTTTTTTTTGTAATATTTGCTGTATTAAACTAATAAATGTTTTTTTTTTTACAGAGCTGACCAAGCGTCCACATCGGGTACGTATATTTAATATAATTTTTCAAGGATTAATATTCTACGTTCATTACACATCCACCATTCACCAATATAATCTAAATGTCGAAAAATATAAAAAACATTAAACAATTCTAGAGATAAATGTTGGTTAACTGTGACCCATATGATGAGTATCTGTATCGGAAATCGGAAATGTTATCGTTGTTTTAAGAAATGTCTTGTTCAAATAGGACAAAACTGATAAATATCTATTATAAAAAGGGCTTTATAACAGGGAGTGTTCCAAAAGATAGAAACTGTAGTTTTAGTTTTTAAAACCAAATACATCACGTCGAAAAATAATCGGTGAATATCTTTTTTTATTAACTCGGAAGACGTCTAAGTACACCTCGTTGCAATGACGTGAGATGGGATCCTTTTTAGAAGAAGGCAGACATTCGTAATTTTTAAGTCGAACATGGTTCTGTGGTGAAAAAGAGTAGAATCAATTTGTTTAAATTATTGATATGAATGAGGATTAATTTACACTTATTTATTATAGATGATAAAGAGTGAGTCAATAAAATTCGACTGCGTTGGGGACGCCGAATAGCGATTTAAAATAAATAATTTTTTAACAATTTGAATCAAGGTTTCCCCTCCTTTAAACTTTAAAATCTGTTGCTTGAAAACAAAATATACTAAACAAAAAAATTTAAAATCATATTAAAGTAAATTTTCTAATTTATCGTAAGGTCTTTTTAAAAAGGTTTTATTTTCTTAAAAGTACATTTTATGATTCTGAAAGCTAAAAGCAGTTACCAATAGGCCTTTATCGAAATCTAAATTTGCTTAAAGTAGTTTGAGGTTATCTAATCCAACCAGGCCATGAAAAATATTATGAAACTTAAATAAAAGAATTTTAACTTATTTTTAGGATTTAATTTAAATATTTCAGAAATAGGTATTAAGGTACTATATTTGTGAGCTAATTTTTAAAAAACAGTTGATACTATAAATGGATCATGTTGAATATAATTTGGATATAATTTATAAGCAATATCTGGATCTATAAATGACTTCGTAGAACCAGTATCTATTAAAATTTTAAGGTTATGCTCTGGAAACACAATATACGGTAATTCGCTAGAGTTTGAGTTATTGAATAAAATAATCTCAGGTTTTAAGTTTGGTCGTCTATAGGGGTGTCCATTTGAAAATTTACGTCATACGTTTCATTATAATTATCGTTTTGGTATGTCTATGGTCCTTGACCATCATCGTATTCGTTTTGTAAAATTGTCTCGTCAATTTCGTCTGTTTCGACGTTAAAAAGTTCTTCAGAGGTAAAATTTCTTTGTTGGGGTTGATAGTGTGTTTGCGGTCTTTGCCATGGTTTATTACAGGTTTGTCTTGTAGATGTACTCATGGGAGTAGGTTTTGAGAGACTTTTGTTTTGATTGGGCCTAAAAACATTGGTATTTTGTTTAAATACTTCCGAATTTCTGAAGTATGTTGAAGGTGGGTTGTTTGTTCGTTGTTGTATTTGAATTGGTTGTGATGGAAAGTTATTTTGCGCACGAAATTGGTTATTGTGCGTTTGGGTATTAAATGTTCGATCGGATTTAAAATTATTAGTTGGGTGTTGTGACAGATATGTTGGTTTGCTGTGAATAGGAGTTTGTTTGATATAGCTTTTGTTTGTGGTGTTTTGGTAATAATGAATGTTTTCCTCTTGCATTATAAATTGTAAGGCTTGGTTTAGATCGGTGGCACGCATACAACGAATCGTTTAAACCGGATAAAAATGTTCTTAACGTTAATTTATTGTAAAGATCTCTTTTAAATTTTTGGTAGCATCATTATTTTCATGAATGTCGACATATGAACATAGCAAATTTAAAATTTGTAAACAGCGATCGAAGAATTGCTGGGGTTTTTCATTCGGATATTGACGTAATAAAACTAAATCTCTATTTAGACAAGTTTCGTCCCGTTGATCAGCGAAATTTCTGTGCAAAGTATCTTTTAATTGTGACCATGTTGTAACGTTTTGTATATTAACTATGACTTTTGCATTGCCTGTTAATTTGCCTATAAATGAGTTTAATAAATAAACGTTGTGAAATGAATTGGGGTCTGCAACGTCATAAAAAGCCTTATTGATGCTTTCACAGGTACTTAAAAATCTATTTAATTCATTGGGATTTCCATCAAATTGTGGAATGCAATTTAAATATTCTGGCTTAAACTGTGCCATAATTTGATTCGTTAAATGATTTTCTAAATTGGTATAATTATTGATTTGTGAAGTTGTAAATGAATCTTCTTCACCTGAGTCAGTTGAAGACAGTAAACTTAAATTTTCAAGTAAGTTTTCAAGATCATATGACATTGAATTATACTTACATTAATGTGATTGTGACTTTGAACGATTTTCTAAACCACTATAAGGATTAACGAATGGATCAGCTATTTCTGTCTTCTCCAATTAATTTCTCCTTGCAGAAATGGACAATTTTGTTCCGTTTCTCGTGAATTGTTGTCGGATGGAGTCTTCTGCAGGTTTGCGATAAACTGGGTGTCTTGATTTTCAAAGAGCCACTCTGTTTCGTACACCTCCGCAATTTTTCACTAATTGTTCGAATAACCGATTAATCGTAAAACGAAAATTACGATATGCGATACACAATAATTTCGGTTATCCTACCGACTGAGCCAGTTATGTTTACTACTTAATTTATTAATGAATAAAGTCAAAGTCACTATTAGAACTATTTATTTACCTTGTTTACAGTCAAGAGCTGAACTGCTCAGTTTAAGATTCGGAATACAACTTAACTTAATTTCTAAAAATTACATATAGCTACCCTAAACCTAAAACATGTGGAGTCCAGATCATTAGCTAGTACCTACTTTAGTGCAATTTATGGTCTATAAGTTAAACGCAATTTATGATGTTCCAAAGTATGTTCCAAAGTCACATTCCAGATGTTGACGGACAAGGGGCAGTTGTAGGCACCCTGTGTGGTATGGAGAAATATAACTCGTATTTAATTTTTGCTGACTGAAGAGTGTTGGTTAACACATTGTTATTGTTAACGTTGCTTATTATTACAGGTGGTGGTCTCTGTTTTTTATTGGTATTAACGTTAGTTTTGATGTAAGTTTTCGGGCTAGGTTCGCCTTTTTCGGGCGAAGCTGTAGCTTTTCGCTTCTTATTTTTGGGTAGTAGCCATTGTGTTTCCTTAGCTACCAGTTCTTCTTCCTCGTCCGAATGAGCTGGACTGTAGGTCTTTTTTTTGCTGAGCTGTTTCTATAATTTTTTTAAATTCTGTAATCTCATCGCGGGCCGCCTTGAGCTGCTGTTCTAGTATAGTGACCTCAATTGGTTCCGCTTTTGTTGTTGTTATGGATGCAACATTTAGTTTTGGCGATTCAGCATTTAGTACTAATTGTAAGCGTGGTGGAGAAAATTTATGCGTCGAAATTTTTCGCGATAGCTTTTTCGGTCACCGACCTCTGAGTCTTCCGATATCACTCGCGACCAATGATATCACTCATCACTTAACTCGTAATCACTTGCGTAGACACTCTCTCTCTCAATACGTCCACACTCGACAATAGTCAATCGATTACGTAACCACTATGGTTGTGCGTGCTTAATCGACTTACCATCATCCTTACTCATCATCTCTTAAGAATAACCATGGCTTAATATGTCTGCAAACCTCCAAAATGAATAATTAACCTACCATCGTAAACATTATCTAAAATCTAAAGGATCATTGTTCACCATTAAAATGCAACCCATATACAGGGTGTGTAAAAATTGGCGGAAGGGCTACACGGAGCGATGTTCTTCGTAAAATTCTAAGTCGAAAATCTTGATACAGAAATGTTGTACCATGCTTCCTATGGCCTCAGGAACCATTTAAAGAAAAGAAAAATTGGCAACATTGCATACATTGATTTGCGTTTGCACATTTTTTTATCAGTAATTTTTACTTAGGTATTTACATTTTCTGTTCGAACTGAAAGCCTTCAGTTCGTAAACATAGCTGCAAACTTTTGGGTATCGTAAAACACAAACTAGAAATACTTACGAGAAAAACAGAGATGACAACTAATGACTATGTTGCCACATGTATTACTGTCATTAAAATCAGTGATTTACATATTTTCAAGACCAATTTTTGAAAGGAAGAACACAATATCTAGGAAAAAATACTATTCGAAATCTATTTTTATTCCAAATTGCAGCTTTTTCATTTGCAAGTATTAAATAATAACGCCTATTAAAGGACTAAATGTTAAAGCTTTGAGGACCTCTTGCAGACACAGCAAGCGTGGTACAACATTTTCGTATTAAGATTTTCGACTTGGAATTTTACGAAGAACATCGCCCCGTGTAGCTCTTCCGCCAATTTTTACACACCCTGTATATCACTTGGTTTCCCAAAAACTGATCTTTATTTTGGAGTACATGTGTATTGTTGATTCCCCCCTTTTTTTTCTTTCTTGACATTTATCACTAAACAATAACTACTAGGGCAGCTAAAATCAAACATAATACTTTACATTATCTTGAAATAAGGTCGTTAGCTATAATGCACTTTTTTTGTTTTTAAATACCGATCGTATTTTAGTTAGCTTTTATTTCGTTGTCTGTTTCCGTATTCCCATTCTCTCGTCTTATCAAAGCTAGCTTCCTAAAACAGTAGTCAAATATACCTTGATTTGGTTCTAATATGGCAACTTACCGTAATTTTCTCTTTCTGTAATCTGTAATCACACATAAAACATGACCTTACATACTTTTTAATAAAGTTTCATTTTAGGGAACCAATAACTATCTTTTATGGTTTTCTTACATCTAGTGACGTATACGACAGCTAAGAGAATATTCCTTAATTGATGTTTCAAATTTTAAAAAGTGTCGACGCGGCCCCTTTAATCTAAATGGCCGATTTTTATGACGATGCCTCATTATCTAATCTTCATCTTTGAATCAGAGAAAATTGTCATGAAAATAGTGTGTCATCGATTTAGGCGAAAACTTCATTCTTAACGCCAACTCCTTTAACTGGATTTTAATATAAGTGATGTAAAATCATGACGTCGAGAAGAAAACAAACGTAAACGCATCTTTCTATGCAACCGAAGGTGAATTATCATTGGTGAACTTATTGAACCATTCGTGTTGTTAAAAACCGCTGCTCTATCGTAAGTTTTTGTGAAAATATCCCAAGCTTGTCCACTTAATATCAAAATTAGGCAGTACAGTGCTATAATAGTCATAATATAATTATATTTTAGATTATTCTCATTTTGTTTATGAGATTACAATTCGGTTTGTTTGTTTTTTACTCTTAATTTGCCTATATTCTAGAAATTAACCATAAGGCATTTGCAAAATCAAACAGTTCTGACCGAGTTTCTAAATCAAACAGTTGCGACAAAAATTTTAAATTAAATGGTCCCAATCACACCTTGAATTCTATAAGTTCTAAATCGTCGTAATTCAATTCTCAAATTTTAACTGTAAAGTTATATGTGTAGATAACATCGAGCTCCTCCCTAATATTTTAAGACGAACGAAGCATCGAAACGTTCGACCCTTTTTCGTCTTATCGTTTTTCTTAATAATTGTTTTTCGACGTTGTGATTCTGTAGATATTAAAGTTCTACTGGAGCGCACATCAAACAAACAGTGCGAAACCACACTTGGTGCCACTCACTACACAAAAATGAATTCGTTTGAGAAACTTACTGAAATACTAGACCTAACCTTTCCAGGCACCCCAAGTAGCTAACTTATGACAAAGGGCACTTTTCATTTATTTTCCAAGCTAAAGTGCAGGGATTGGCAAATAGGATTTGATCAGTGTGCCAAATATTAAAACTAATTAGGTTAGACCGCTAGCGATTTTATCCAAAACTAGTTAGGTTAGACCGCTGGCAACTCTTTCACAATTTGTTGGGTTAGTCCGCTGGCAACTTTTTCAAAATTTGTTGGGTTAGGCCGCTGGCAACTCTTTCAAAATTTGTTAGGTTAGACCGCTGAAAACTTTTTCCAAAGAAATATCTCATACCATTGTAGCTAGTTATGGTATAAAGATATGAAAATTTTCGATATTTAAAGATACTAAGCGTGCCCTCGAAAATCTCTCGCGTGACACCTAATTGCCATCCCTATAATAGTGCGACAAACAGCGCGTCATTGGGAAAGTGGTGGGTTTACAAGTTATTTTACGTTAGTGGCGGGCACTTTCAAAATGCTTCGCGGACACCACGTTGCCGACCCCTGCTCTAGACAAAACTTATTATAACGCCCCCTTTCACACAAATTTTCACAGAAATTAATATTTGTGACAGTACGATAATCGATAAACAATAAAATTTTATGGTGATTACACATTTTTGCGCCCCCCCCCTATGGATAGCGCCCTAGGCGACCGCCTAGTTCGCCTTAATGGTAGCGCCGGCTCTGGCCAAACACTAGCCAAAGTGTCAACCATATATTAACCGTTAATGAAGGTAATGATCTAAACTACTATAGTGGTGTGAAAAGCGTTTAAGTTATTTTGCCAAACTCACAAAATCGCATTTTAAATCTCCTACTCGATAATGATGCTAATGCCAGTTTACTAAAACCGACATATTTATTATTCTCAGACATCTCCAAAGACGATCTGCGTAAAGAAATTACCGCCATCCTTAAGGACGCAGATTTAGCAGCAACATCTGCCGAAAGAGTTGGGCAACAACTAGAAGAGAAGCTTGGCTCCAACCTCTTATCGCGTAAGAAGGAAATCGACGACTTGGTCATGGATTACGTCAACTCAAAAGCCAAGAAGGGTTCAGATGAATCTGAAGGCAGTGATCAATCCGAGGGGGGTGATTCCGAAGAGGAATATTCTCCAAAGAAGTCTAAACCACCCAAGACACGCAGACTTCCACCCAAGAAGAAGAAGGGTTCAGATTCCAAGAAGGCTGGCGCTGCTGCTGCTGGAGGAAAGCGCGGGGCAGCGGTTACACCAAAGAAATAACTTTATCGCCAGAACTAGCAGCTTTAGTTGGTCAAAATTCCATGTAAATTTTGTTTTCTATAAGATGGGGATAGTCTTTTTTTTAAAATAAATTACCGTGCGAGATATTTGACAAAACAACTTTTTTTTAAATAGCAATCGTAGTAGGTGATGACTTAGATTTAAAGATTATTTTTTTCTCTTTACAATGATATAATATTTTGTATGTCTATTTTCAAAAATAAGCGAAATAACCTAAAAAATGTAAAATCTTAAGATAAAAATCAAGGTTGCGATGGAAAAAAACAAAAACCGACTTCAATTGTTTTATTTCGAGCTTTGCTCATCTATTATGTCACTCTATAAACAGGGATATTACAAAAAATGTAATGTGAAATTAAAATAATCATACTTATAGTCATAACATGAATGTAGTTTATACCTCTTACTAAGACATTAGCAAAAAAAGGATTCAAAATATTTACATAATATGTCGTTTTACATTATTTCCAGTTAACACAGTTATTATAATAGTCCAAATAAAACAAATGCAGTCGTTTTTTCTCCATGGCAACCTTGATTTTTATCTTAAGGTTTTACATTTTTTTAGGTTATTTCGCTTATTTTTGAAAATAGACATACAAAATATTATATCATTGTAAAGAGAAAAAAATAACTTTTGTCTCATTTAACTAACCTTGTATCTATTACGGTTTAAAAGTTACCCATGGTGAGCCTCGAATTCTGGACAAATACATTAGGCACTTAAAAACAAATTATATAGGAGTAATATTTTTGGATACTAAGTAAGGAAAAAGTATACTTAAGTATTGCCTAGCTCTGTCCGCAACCGCCGTATTTTTAAGATACAGGGTGTTTTTTGAATTTTACCTACTAACTAGATATAAAAACACATTTTTTTCAGAAAAAAAATTGTTCTGTTTCTACCAATGGCGTCCGTACTAACATGTCCTTGAATGTAATTACTTGATTATTAAAAATTAAAACTAAAGTGAAATGTACTTTTACTCTTCAAGAGTACCTAATAGCCTTTTATTTTTTTACTCAAAAACCGTTCGTTGGACAAAAAAAAATCAAGAGGCCATTTTTACTAAGAGATAAAGCAAAATTATAAAAATAACATTTACTTTGAAAAAAAACAGTGGCGTATCATTTTTTTCATTAAAAATATTCAAGGACATGTTAGTACGGACGCCATTGGTAGAAAAAGAACAATTTTTTTTCTGAAAAAAATGTGTTTTTATGCCTAGTTAGTACCTACTGAAATTCAATAAAATATCTAAAGTTGCATCAAAAATATTACGAAAAAACCGATATTTTTTTCAACTTTTAACACCCTGTATCACAAAAATACGGTGGTTGCGGACCTACATTGATATGAACTTTTTTTCTTAAAATTATCCAAGGAATAATACCCTAAAGGATCAGCATTCAATTATGAAACACCCTATATTATCGTCAAAATAAGCGTGCAACGACATTGCGAATTTCAACCAATTATCTTTCCTTTTGCAGATTTAATTGAAATGTGGCACTATTTTGTGATGCGAATGGATTTCATACCCAAAATTGTTTTGTGTGTATCAGGGATAAAAAGTAAGGTTCAATTTTTGCATGTAGTAAGTTTAAAGTTTTGGTCAGTAAACTGTTAATTACAGTAATTCGCCTATAATGCTTTCAAATTTGTGACACCTTATGAACTGGAACACTTTTTTGATTTAATACGTTAAAATGTTTAACTTTTACTGAGGAATTAACCTCCTTGTAATTTTAGTGTACAAGGTTTGGTGATTTTCTCATTTAATTATGTTATTTATATAAATTTTTTTGAGTTTGTCAACCCCTTGGCTTAATAGCGAGTAGGGGACCAGATTTCTCAACTCAACCTTTTTGTTTATAAGTTTTTTAGGCAGTTCTGTTTTTGTTGAAAGCCTTTTAAGAAAATCAAAACAATTCATACTAAAAAGATCCCCTTTTACACAGACCCATATTGCCATATTAATCACAAATGACCCTTAAAGACATTGATCGAATTCCCGGACTGTCCCCAAAAAAATGAAATTCAGTCATCTTAGTTCTAGCATTTTCATGTTTACAAATGATTGTATTTTAGGCGTGAAATATTAGTTGTTGATGCTGTTGAACGTCATCGTCCTAATGTTACAAATGTGATTTCACCTGAAGCTTTACTGATTTGCAAAGCAAGCAATGACCATGCTTATTAAATTTATTTATATGTATTATTACTAACGTTAACAAATTGATTAACGCAGTTTTGGTTAATATATAGACAACTTTGTGTATATTCATAAATCGAGCAACATTCGCAATATCCTATGATGATAACAGGACAATCACCCCCCGGACAATAACCCCCGGACAATAACCCCCCGTACAAATAACCCCCGCACAAATAACCCCCCGTGTAAAAAACCCCCCAGACAATTAACCCCCTGTGCAGAAAAAAACAACGACTAACTTGAAATAACAGTAGATTATAATTGCCGCAATGTAAAGTGATAAAGTTGCAAAAAAAAAGAAATTAAGGCAGATTAACAATTCAATCTTCTTAGGGTGTTACCTTTGAACGCACAATTTTTTACTGTTATGGCCATCATGCAGCGATTTGGAATTA
Organism: Elmis aenea; assembly: GCA_947652605.1. Lineage (NCBI taxonomy): Eukaryota > Metazoa > Arthropoda > Insecta > Coleoptera > Elmidae > Elmis > Elmis aenea. The sequence continues at coordinate 4,951,244 of OX393576.1, read as the reverse complement.
TGTTAACATCATAGGATTAGGATTAAAATTAGTAAAAAAGTAAACTTGTATAAACTTTATGGTTTATTTAAATAAACTTACATTTGTAAAGTATTTTACAGGGAAATAAATATTGTTAATAATGTATTAAAATGTTATTCTGCCTTTAATTTTTTTATTTGCAACTTTAACACTTTACATTACGACCATCATAATTTACCGATATTTCAAGTTAGTCGTTGTTTTTTTTTTGCATGGGGGGTTAATTGTCTGGGTGTTTTTACACTGGGAGTTATTTGTGCGGGGGTTATTTGTCCAGGGGTTATTTGTACGGGGAGTTATTGTCCGGGGGTTATTGTCCGGGGGGTGATTGTCCAGGGGGTGATTGTCCTAGAACCCCTATGATATATTCACGGTATGGTAAAAAAGACAAAAAGTTGGGTTCTGTTGATTCTTGGCTAGACATGTTGGGGTACTACCGAAATAATGTGGCGCATGATAAAACGTGTTTATTTCGAGCAGTATCAGATTAGGTAAAATCTTAACAACAAAGTTAATTAACATCTCTATTCAATATTTATCAAATCTTTCAGATGTTTTATTCACAAAAATTTCACAAAGAAATTCGCAAACAGTGCATACAATATGGCAAATTACATTGTAATGTATTTTATCACAATGTGAGTGAAGACTAGGGATTCTGAGTCTCGCCAATTTTCGAAGTCCCGGGACTCGAGACTTTTTTTTATCAAAGTCCGGGACTTCGAAACTTTTACGAATGTTATTTACGTACTGGAAAATGGTGGTACAACCTGTCAAAAATGACGGAAGATTTCATAAATTACAAGAAATATGATGCAATATTCATATACTGAAAATTCAACGGCGATTTTCACAGTAAAAAATAAATTATTTCTTGAAAGTGACATAGTTTCGGAAAGCACCCGCTACATACTTAAAATTGCTTCTTTGAACGTATCGTGATTGTGAATCGGTGGTGACAGTTGACAGAACTTATACGTCACACATCCATAAACAACAAATGATAATTTATTTTTTTGAAGCATTTTTTCATAAATAAAATATAGTATTAATAGTAGGTAGTAGTATTATTATTTTTAATTTAGTCTTCAGTCTATAGTAAATAAAATATATATTTCCAAATAAATACCTATTTAAAAAAACTTAACAATTTTCCATACACTTTAAAACATAACAGGCATAAGTAAAATATATTTTTACGAATAAACTTAGCAATTTTCCTTAAAATTTAAAATTTTTATATATCTAAAAATATTTTTGCTAAACTCGTGGCAGTAAATTAAAAAAAAATAATTAGGAGTAGAAACATTTAATTTCAGTGTTCTGTAACATTAAGTCTCGTCTCGAGTCTCGAAGTAAATGTCCCGGGACTCGAGACTAAGAAAGTCCCGGGAATTCCCGGGACAGAATCCCTAGTGAAGACAAATGGTTTGATCGTCTACAAAATCTTGAAGTTCATAATTATGCTTATTTGTGGTGATGTGGAGATTCAGTTAATAAGTAAAGGGTACAAGTAGTGACTATTAAAGGTATAAAATAAATTTAAAAATTTTGATATGTTCATATTGTAACGTGCGCTTATGCAACGTCGTTATTTACTTACAACACAACCGCCATTTTTCACACCCCAAAATAATGCATTTAGTTGGATAAACAAATCAGATAAAAAAGCTTATTTGCAGCACCAAATGTAGTCGCTCAAATAATAAAAGAAAGAAAAAATTCTTACGTTTCTGGACATTCGTAGTAATACATTTATTTATTTATGATTTTATTTTTCACGGCACACCTAAAGAATGCTGGCGACACACGGTTGAAAAACACTGCCTTGATGTCTTGATAAACGTTTAAGTGAAAATTCGAAGTTGTAGAAAAAAGTTGTAAGCACAATAAATTTAGTTTCTTAGGCTACGTTAATACCAAAAGAGAAATATTTTATAAACATTTTCATGTTTTTTGCATCATACGAGTATATGCGAGTTTTTGCGGAATATAAAAGATTCACAAGGGGAACAAAACTGTTGGAACATTTTTTCTTTTTTGGAATATTTGCTGTATTAAACTAATAAATGTTTTTTATTTACAGAGCACACCAAGCAGACTGAAGAGTGTAATAATATAACAGGGTGTAGACTCGGATCACGCAACATAGCAATTTCAATGGTAAAATTTTAAAAGTCGAATTCTTGCTCCGCTAATTATTTTAGAAAAAAAGTGCAAATACGTTTTTTGTGGAGAAAAAATTTCTGTATCCATAAATGTAAGCAACATTACTTTTTCGTTTTCCAAAAACAGAAAAATAAGCAAATTAAAAAACGCGTTTTCGCGAAAATCTGTAGTGCCTTGGAATTATGCTACGACAACTGCCCATCTTACTAACACTTACTGTCACTTTGACGTTTGAAGTTTATTCTTAATTATCATTTTTATTATATCTTGCAATGAAAACATAACTAATAGTGTAAAATAAATGTTTGATAAAATATAAAAGATAATTAAGAATGAATTTCGCGTCAAAGTGACAGTATAAGTGACATTAGGCTGGGCAGTTGTCATACCATAATTCCAAGGCACTACAGATTTCTGTCCAAACGCGTTTTTTAATTTGCATAATTTTCAGTTATTGGAAAATAAAAAAGTAATATTGAATACATTTATGGATACAGAATTTTTTTCTCTACAAAAAACGTATTTGCACTTTTTTTCTAAAATAATTAGCGGAGCAAGAATTCGACTTTTAAAATTTTACCATTGAAATCGCTATGTTGCGTGATCTGAGTCTACACCCTGTATAATGATACTTTTATATTTTCAAGCCTGTTAGCATTTTTTATTGTTGGTGTGTATCACAAATCTTAATATTGAGCTGTGGATTATATAGGACTGAAATTGTTTAAATTGGTCTGAAGTAGATAAACTGTCAGATGTATTTGAGTAATTTAAATTTGTATTAGTTCTATTAAAATGTTGAGCTTTGCTATTCTTTAGTAGTACCTATATGATAATATATTTCTTATAAATTCGTATTTATCTAGTTTAAAAAGAGCTTCCCTTACTTAATAGGTGTGCTGAGAAATGTGATTTGCACTTATGTAAATAAATATATGTAGAATGTATTCATAAATTATTGATTTTTGGGTGCTGTTGCCGCTTTGTGGTCTTTTTATTTCTTGTTAATGATAACGATACTAGTGCTCATAAATTTGTGAACTTTTGTTAGTACTGTTTTCTTATATGTATACGTTTAATTGTATTTGTTTTTTAAAATTTTGAGATTGAAAATACTTAAAAACTGAAAGTTTTTAAGTATTTTCAAATAAAATGTCGTTTTTATATAAACTGTAATATCCAGCACGAAATTAAAATTTTTAAGTAAACTTGCGTTTTTGTTGTAACATTTTTGTCCCTTCCTAATCATTTTTGTTTTTAATGATAATGGTCTTAGTTTGTGATAAAATTATTTTTGTTGAAGGCAAATGAACCAAGGTATGTTTCGAGACGAAACAGTCTTAACCCTTAAGTAGTGAGGTGAAATATGAGTTACATTAGTAGTGACGTGCGGTCACTGTGACCGCGCAGTTTTTACTGTTGCAAAAAATTGAAAAAGAATGTATTTTGTCCTATAATTCAACAATAGTGTTTGTTTGGGAATTTTTCAATGTTTATTGATAAAAAAGACAATGTTTAGTATGAAGCCTTATTATAAAATTAATAAACTGAACACAGTGTACCTAATAATAACGCATTTTGCGTAAGTCAGCGGACTATATGAATTATATAAAAAAAGAAAACTCGAAACCAAAATTTTTAGGACTAAAGTGTAACTATAGGGACCATACTAAACTTATAAATATAAAAAACTATTTCAAAAAAATTAAATCATAAAAACCGCAAGTCTTAAAATTTTACAATTTTCCATTACAGTTTTTAGATATTTTCTTAGCACACCAGACAATTTGAATCGAGTTTTTTCATAGAAGTCTTTTCATTTCTAGTTGTTTCTGCTTCTTCGTTTCCTAAACTGGATATAGCTTGTCAATAATAGTTTCTGTTTCTTCCGTATCTTCCTCACCTGTATCTGATTGCATAGATCATGTATCATGTTCGAATTTCTTCATAAACGTCACTTACACTGCTGTCTTCATCGCTAATATTGTCTTCAGTTACCTCAAACCATTTCGATAGAGTTTCTTCAAATTTGGATTCTTTAAACGAACTCTTTTCGAAGGTCCTGCCTTCTCAGACATGTTTTTTGCCTTTTAGCGCCTGCATGCAAAAAGTTACACTAACTGTGAGGTGCGGTCACTGTGACCGCAAATAAACTTTATAATTTTTTTTCGAGACAACGACACAACCCTCGATTTTTGTATGCTAGTCACGGACTAATTGTGAAGTAGTTTGAAGGTACCTAGACGGAGGGGGATGTACACATGACGAATTAGCTGTAGTATTAGATTGAAATTACCGTGCGGTCACCATGACCGCACCTCACTACTTAAGGGTTAAGGAGGGGGCAATGTAACATGCATGCCTACAAGGTATGCAACCCGGCTAGCAGCACCGTATTCATGGTTGCCAATCGAAGGTTCATGAATTAGATATACGTCATCCTTCTGTTCGCTTCTCAAGTGGATTCATTCTGGAACAAATCCGGCTATATAACACACGAGCGCCAGTGGAGGCAAGTGCAGTTTGAAATTAATGTCACAGCATTTGCCTATAGTAGGTAGGGGAAACCACCTTGAAACCCCTACGATGAAAAACGGCCGCGGGATTCGAACCCACGCCTCCCGATTTTACTCGCTAGGTTGCATACCAACCAGCCACCGAGCTCGGTAATTCGGCTTTTAATTCTGTTAGATTCGATGAAGAAGGCTTGCTGCCGTCTAGATCAGTTATGTTCATCTAACTGTCCGCCAAAAATAAGCGAAATAACCTAAGAAAATGCAAAATCTTAAGATAAAAATCAAAAAACAAAAACCGACTTCAATTGTTTTATTTCGAGCTTTGCTTGTCTATTACGTCACTTTTTAAACAGTATTACAACAAATGTAATGCGAAATTAAAATAATCATACTAATAGTGATAACAAGAATATATTTTATACCTCTTACTAAGACATTAGCAAAAAAGATAAATTTATAAGTTTCTTCTTTTTTTTTCTTTCAATTGTTTAAATTAACACTGTCTTTCTTCATAGCCTACTTGAAAATATTACGTTGTCCTAATAATTAACAATAAAATCGCGATATCTCGGAAAATATCAATTTTAGGTGAAAAACAGCCTTTATGTTTTCGAAGGAGAATTACATTTTCTATAAGAATGTGTAAAAATATACAGGGTGTTGTGTTTAAGAAAAATGAGTTATCGATGTTTAAAGTTGTACAAGTTTGAACAAGCGTAAAAAACGCCCTCTATAATATTTTTTAAATGTACAGTGTGCAAAGTGTTAGTAAGCTTATTGTCAACATAAACTTTAAAAAAAAATTACTTGCAATTTCAAAGTTCTTAAATGTTGAAAATTTATATATATATATATATAAATACAACCTTTAACATTTTTTGAAGTAAATTTAAAGAGGAATCCAAAAATATAAAAATATACAGGGTGTTCCATTTAAAATTTCAAAGTTTGAATCCGTTTCCGGTTGAACCGGAAGTCGTATCGCAACCTCAGTATTTTTATCGAATCCGGATTATACGATAACGGTCAAATACCAAATTTCATTGAAATATTTTTAACAGTGTTCTAGATATTTGTTTGTTTCCATACTTTTGCGCATCCCTGTATATTGACCACCAGCCATAATACATGAATTTTAGCATATTAATTTATTTTTTGTTCTGAACTAAGAAGTGGAACTTTTTTCTACCGCCTGGCTCTTAAATTTGCTTTTATAAGTCGCCTCCTGACAGAAGAAGTACTCAGGTTCCATCATCACTTCAGTTTGATGGTTTAAAGCAGGGACCCGAACCGAATCGGAACTGGAACAAAAACCGGAACGAACCAGTACCTTTTTCATGACCGTGAACCGGAACTGAACCTTTTTTTTAAATCACAAAACCGCAAAATCGAACCGAACCGACTGGTGTCAACCAATTCAAACCGCTTCAACCGGTTCGCACAACTGTTAGGATGAATTATTTTTTTTAATGACGTACATTTTCTATTTTTTTCATTTTAATTACATTTTGCGAAAAATGGAAAAATTACAGAGTTTAATTTATAAATGTGTTGTCATCATATTTTGCATTGAACCGGAACCGGAACTGAACCGTTGCCTCCGAACCGGTTACCAAATCGTTATTAGATAAAAACCGGTGGTTCGGAACGTAAACGGAAGAATTTTAATTTATCGAACCGGTAACCGGAACTGAACCGTTATTTTTTGCTGTTCGGGTCCCTGGTTTAAAGTTGTTTACTATATGCAGTGGATGACGCTTACATAGTAAGCGGTATGGTGTGGGTAACGGTAACTCTTACTTTAACGAGTCGATGTTGTGCACTGCTATTTTTGTGCACACCACTGTATATGCAACTTAATATCCTAAACTGAGGATTCCTACAGCAGAATTCAGATGTTCAAAGTAGTGCAGTGTTGCCAAAATAAAGAAAAACATGTTCTTTTAATAATATTTTACATTCAGGTGAACTTTCCGTTGCACATGCATTTGTGGATTTAAAACAATATGACGAGGAAGTTCACCTGAAGTATTGTTCAGACAAATTTATTTCATGTTTACGTTCTATATACAATTATGTACATTTTTTATTAAATTTGACATAGAAAACAAAGGTCAGTGACAGGGTATGCGAAGTGAGATACATGACCTTGGGCCATAACTTTTTTATTTACATCCGTGCTTCTTAGCAACCCCCGCGAGATGGCGACTTGCAATTTTAGCAAAGAAAACAATCTTTCATCACAAAACAGAAAGCGAACCCCAGAAGCGAACCATTTTCAAATTTAACGTATATTTAACGCTTGTATTTATTCCTACATAATAAATTGTGAAGGATTATAACGGTAATAAGTAGTATTACACTTGTTTAACATGTTGCTTTAAATATCCTACACCCGTATTAGTGACCTAGCTGTGATATTAAAAGTGAAATGGAGATTATAATGAGTTCTAGGAAATTTAGAATGGGTCCTCAAATCTGGAAATCAAGAAATCGTTTCAAATGTAACTGTTCGTTAACGAAATTGAAAAGATGGTATAAAAGGGTAAGTAATTTTATTGTTTTTGTTTATTACATTATTGTTTTTGGTGTCCAAAATATAAATTAATTGAACGTGTTCAGCTTTTGGGCCTTATTTCAAAACGTTAATTATAAATAATTTTTCCAGAATACATTCACCAGGATCCAATTGTGAAGCTGATAATTGTCAAAGCTTTTTCATTCCACAACACTTCATCACTCAAGGGGTTCAACAGTCACCCGAGCCTGAGGATTGGGTACCACATTTCGTGCTTGAAACTTTCGATGAAGCCAAACCATTAAAGTTGGCCACGATTGGCTATATTAGTGGCTTCATTGCTAAGGGCATCATTCCGAAATTTGTAGACTGCAGGGTATGTTTAGCTAACATTCAGGTGAACTTTCCGTTGCACATGCATTTGTGGATTTAAAACAATATGACGAGGAAGTTCAGCTGAATTATTGTTCAGACAAATTTATTTTATGTTTATGTTCTACATACAATTATGTACATTTTTTATTACCATAAATTTTACATAAAAAACAAATTTCAATGATAAAATCTTTTGTTGTCGATCATGTAAGTTTTCCGTTTGACATTCATCGTGAAGATTTGATTGAAGCTCTTTTTTTTATCAAATTTTTGCAGATTTTTAATTTTCAATTATGTTAATAAAATAAACTAAATAGGGCAGCACATATTATTTACAACAAAAGATTGCGCATAAGTGATTGTAAATTTTTAATTTTAAGTTTTTTTTTTGTAATACAGTAAGCGCTTGATATTATGATAACTGGTTATTTAAAACCAACCGTGTTACAGAATCAAATTTAAAACGTTGAAATCATATTGGTCGTAGAATCATACTTTACGAGTCAATTTTTGATGCATTTATGATATTGTGTATTCCTGTATTAACCTAAATTTTGCAGATTTTTAAATTAAATTTGTTCATTTGGTAAGCAAAAATTTCTTAAATGCATTCTTAATTTTTTTGTTTTTCTCATGTCTACATTATATAATTCTAATTTTTTGTTATTAGAATCACTGTTTAATATAATCATTTAATTAAGGTGATCACAATAAACGGCGTTTACTGTAATAATTTATATTATGTATATTTATATTTATGATGTGTTTTATAATTGTGCAATGTTTTTGCAATTTTTATATTATTTAATAAATGTATAATTATATTTTTTCTTTTATTTCATCGTCTTTCAATTTCAATACAGTTACTATTCAGTTTTGTTGGCATGTTTTTAATTAAAAACATGTCGACAAAACTGAATAGTTACTGTTTTAATACTGAATTTATTTGAAGTGAAAGCTGGGTGGACTTTCAAAAGTCCCGCTTAATTTAGTTAGTTCTTTCCACCCCCGTCAGATAGCGCAATACTGAACAAGCAGTTACTTAGGCACTTCGTATTCTATCTTCTTCTATGGTCAGTGATGTTAAAACCTTTTGTTGTCGATCATGTAAGTTTTTCGTTTGACATTCATGGTGAAGATTTGATTGAAACTTTCTTTATCAAATTTTTGCAGATTTTTAATTTTCAATTATGTTAATAAACTAAATACGGTCATGTTAGGAAAGTAGGGTTTGCCTGTTAACCCGGACACATTGGCAAAGGCAGCACATATTATTTACAACAAAAGATTGCTTAGGCGATTGTAAATTTTTAATTTTAAGTTTTTTTTTGTAATACAGTAAGCGCTTGATACTGTGATCACTGGTTATTAAAACCAACCGTGTTACAGAATCAAATTTAAAACGTTAAAATCATATTGGTCGTTTATTAGAATCATACTTACCGAGTCAATTTTTGATGCATTTATGATATTGTGTATTCCTGTATTAACCTAAATTTTGCAGATTTTTAAATTAAATTTGTTCATTTGGTAAGCAAAAATTTCTTAAACACATTCTTAATTTTTTTGTTTTTCTCATGTGTACATTATATATTTCTAATTTTTTGTTATTAGAATCGCTGTTTAATATAATCATTTAATTAAGGTGATCACAATAAACGGCGTTTACTGTAATAATTTATATCATGTATATTTATATTTATGATGTGTTTTATAATTGTGTAATGTTTTTACAATTTTTATATTATTTAATTAATGTATAATTATATTTTTTCTTTTATTTCATCGACTTTCAATTTCAATACAGTTACTATTCAGTTTTGTTGGCATGTTTTTAATAAAAAATTTAATTTTTAATTAAAAACATGTCAACAAAACTGAATAGTTACTGTTTTAATACTGAATTTATTTGAAGTGAAAGCTGGGTGGACTTTCAAAAGTCCCGCTTAATTTAGTTAGTTCTTTCCACCCCCGTCAGATAGCGCAATACTGAACAAGCAGTTACTTAGGCACTTCGTATTCTATCTTCTTCTATGACGCCCTTCGGAGCGATCTTTTTTACTCCAAAGTCGCGTCCCGAACGCTGTGGAGCAAAAAAGAGCAAATAAAGCAAAAAGAGCGTACGTCCCGAACGCACCTTATATTTTCTCATAATGTGGGATCTCGATAACTGGAGCTGCAAATTCAGTAAAGGAAACGTTACCGATATGCTTAAAATGGTCACCGCTAGATGGAGCGAAATGCACTTTGCACAACTTTGCAGCAAATTTCTATTAAATCTGACAAATGGCGGTGCGCACAATTAGGGATCGCGCACAAATGCACAGAACACTCACAAATGTGCGACTCTCCCCAACGTCAGTGGTGAGTTCTATGTGAAATTAGTGATAACTTACAAGTTTAGTATTATTTGTTGTCGAAGTTATTTAAAAACGTAAATTGATACAATATGTCCAATACAAGCGACATTAATTCTTCAAACAACAGTGTTTTCGTAAAAACACAACCACGTGCTAATCCACAGACCGAGTGGGAATGCAAAAGATTCCCAGCAATCTCGTGTTTCAAGCACTCCAATACCAACTAGTGGAAATTTATTTCTTACATGTCCTGGTTTATTTGCAGTTGATGTTGTTACCAGCACGCCAGTTGAGGAAGTGTTTGTGCCACCCGAATTCCCCAACATTTCTGGGATTGAAAAACCGACGCACAAAGTAAGTAGACATTACAAATTTACTGATTTTCAATTACCTGCAATTTGATAAATGTGTTTCCATTAATAATTCGTTGTATACAGGGTGACGATACCATTGCCTCCGGCCACCAGGGAAGAGGAAGTGGCCCTAAATGTATGTACCATTGCCCCCTGGGGAAGAGGACAGGGCCCGAGATGTATGTATTTCATACCTGATCGTGTCATTACTAATTACTAACTTATGCACGTTTAATAACATATATGTTATGTTTCAGGAAAAATTAAACGTGGCATAAAAAAAGCGGCACCAATTGGGGAGGAATTGTGGCTAAACATAAAAAAGTTAAAAAACCACAAACAACAATAATTAATATGATTAAATGTATCGAGGCCCCTACTGAAGGTATGTTTTTAAGACTCGCATTTTAATATACAAGGTGATCCACATAGAAGGGCCACTATTGGGATCTTGTAAACGATAAGAGCCACAAAGAAGTTCAAATTAGACAAATTGACAAATATTGAAACAAATGAATGCTTTCATTTTACAGTGCGTAAGAAAATCTACAACTTTTTCCCTAAAAATATTTTTGTACCAACAAGTGTAACCTAATTAACAACGATCAATAAATGCCTATTTTGATTTTTGTTGATTATCTAGAGTGCCATGGAACTTTTTTTAAAACAGTATAAAGCATCATTGAATAGGTCTCAGAAATGGGAAAATAATTTCTTATTTAACTTCTTTGTGGCTCTTACCGTTTACCAGATCCCAATAGTGGTCTGCACTTCTATGTGGACCACCCTGTAGACTATGTAATTGTGTATAAAAAATACGAAAAAAAATATTTCAAGCAAAATTTTTAATATGATATAATAAGCCAAGTCTCTAGAGTTCTTCGTCTTTGGCTACATCTTTTTTTTTTTTGGTCTTCGGGTATCTAGAATTTATGATGATAATGTATCAATCTTAATTTTATATAAATTACATTTTATTCAATATTCGTTATAATAATAATAATAATAATAATCTTTCGCCCATTGCCCCTATTAAACAATATATATATATATATAATTATTATATGGATAATTTTAATAACGATAGTCACCAAAATTCCGCGAGCGGCGTTCGATAGGTACTTGATATTTATTTAAGAATCCATAAGATGAACCCCCCGAACCACGCCAGGGACGGAGCAGGAGGGGGTAATGTGAAAAAATTTGTAAGCGTCCTATACCTAGATCTCGCAAACGAGGAAAGATCGAGAAAAACCGTTTGTGTCACGTGACAGTTTAGCCGACTGTGACAAAAAAGTTCCATTGGGCCACCCATCCAAAACGTACAGGGACGGATTCAGAGGGGGGTCCCAAAACCACATTTTTTGAGGGTTTTTCCCACCTGACGGAGACCACGTGTTACTTTCGGAAACTTTTGTGACGGGTAAACTTGACCAACCATGGGGCCCTCCCGACTGCAAAACCGGGTTTCGGTCGGCCTCCGTCTTCAGGTCCGGAATGCCGATTTTCGTCGAAATTTGGCGTTTTTTCAAAACGGTGTCGTTCGTCGACCCGTGCAGATATCGCGATGCGGTTTGTTCTGTTCGATAGTGTCGGTCGATACCTATCGAACGACGTCGCGAGCGCCGACGCTGTGCGACGTTTCGGCGCCGAACCCGACCCCTCCAAAAACATAAATGCGGCGCTAAAAATTATATTTTGACGTTCCCACGCGATAGATCGTAAAAAGTTAGGGCCGGTGTGTACATGCCACCAGGACCGTATCTCGCCTTTTTAGGGGTCGAAAATCGGCCAATGGAAATTGCACAGCCGAAACGGAAGTCCGCTCGGGTTCAAAACCTTCGGATTCGGGAAGGGCTTGTCCCAACTAAGAAATACCTTAATGGCGCCGACCAGATCCGACACCATCTTCGTGTAGAAATCGACTATCGAAAAAAAGGGGGCCCATTTTTTTCGACACGTTCCTGGCCGAACGGATTGGCTCTGAAAAGAGGGAAAAACAATGTTTCGGCTTCAGCTCGACGAGGGCTATCCGAATCCGGTAAAAAAATTCGGAAATCGCATTTTTCGGCAAGCCGATTTCTCTACTTCCGACAAAAAGTTTCGGCATCAAAAAACGGACCACACCGTTGAAAAGTGCATGTCGAGTTGCATAAGATCGAGTTTATCCCGAAAACGCTTAATGACGTTTCGACGCCGAAAATCGGTCTCAAATTTCGAAATTGTCGAGAAAGATGTGACTATAATCTTTAATGGGACTGTCTTGGCTGCCTGGTTTCGGCCGGAGGCCGAAACCTTGCTAGTATCCAGCATCTGCAAGTGAAAACGGTTCTAGCTACAGACATACGGTTTTGACTACTATGTAGGTGTTGTCGAGAGGAATTTTTTAATACGAAGTTTCGAACTTTTTGGACCATCTTCAGGTTAAAATTAACTTCATTTATAACTTGAAAACCATTGCAGATAGGAATGTGCGGTTTTCGCCATTGCGATGCTACTTTTAAGCAAAGTTACATTCTATAACGTTTCTAATTAGGTTGACTCATCTTCAGGGCTACAATTTCGTATATCGAGAACGGGTAGAGATAGAAACGTGCGGTTTTCGCTGTTTATTAACTGTTATCGAGTAGACGAATAAGATTTGGAGTTTCGAATGTTTCGTCTCTTAAGACCATCATCATTTTCTACGCGCCGCGTTCTTTCTATGCGCATCGCTCTTTTTACTTTGAGCGTTCTTTTTACGTTTCAACTATTTACTTTGAGCGTTCTTTCTACGCACACAATAATTTTATAACAATCTTATACAACTTGTATAAAGACACATTTAGTTTTTTAATTATAATTGATCATAGGTGAGAGTCAAAAATCGGTCGATTAATTGGTAATCGGATGATCAGCTTGGGCCAATTAATGACTAATCGGAAGTTGGCCAGTTTGCTTATCAGTGTATCCCTATTAGATGTATTAAATAAACTGTAATAAGGATTGTAATTAACGTAGCTATTTTTTTTGCAGAGATTTGCGCCCTCAAAGCTTGGAAAAAAGCCAAGAGAGATGTAGACTGCGCCTGTACGAAATCTACGCTTGGGGTGGTCCACTATTAATCGCTGGAACTGCCGCAATCCTGGACAGCCTTCCTGATAATCCTGATTACCCGTTTTTAAGACCTCGATTCGGCGCCAACACATGCTGGTTTTACGGTAAGTCTATTTTACACACAAAATTTTCCACAAAGAAATCGGAAGAAACAAATTTCAATTAAAAGACGATTTGTTGTATATATATTTCCACTTGTTCAATATTCGTTATAATAATAATAATAATAATCTATTATTAAAGAAGACTATATAATATTCCTTGTAGATAAATAGTGATTAAGGTAATAGAAAATGTAATCAGGGCCGTCGCGAGGGTATGTGCCGCCCTTAGTTAATTTTTTCAATGCCGTCCCTTTCCGGTGTTGTCATCAAAAATTGCTAACGAACAAAACATTTTCATATAGGTACCTTTTTTTATTACAAAAATTATCGCACAGCTCTTTCAATTTTTATTTTCAGCTGTGGTAATTAATAATTTTACGAAGTGCGACCCTCAGGCGGTGCCCGAGTTGCCTTAGTACTAGCTAGTAGCAACGTCCCTGAAAGTATTAAATTCTTAAAAAACAGATTCAACCGGGTATACAGGGTGGTGCTTTTTACGATGCTCACCATTGCTATCTTGAAAACGGTAAGAGATACAAGGTCGGTTAAATTAGAGAAAAGTTGCACATTTTTATGACGATTAAGAATCTGAAAAGAAATCCTGGATATTTTGATTCGTTTTTGATTTATTACAAAAAAACTGAAAAATGTGTTTTTAGAAAAATATTATTATCTTCCCTACCATTGATGCTATTTCATTTAAACTTGGTAACTGTATATTTTTGACCGTCCTGGGTTTGATGACGTCAACAGAAATTTTCTAAGCCTTCTAGATTTCAAGTTGCGATAGTCAACTTTTTTATTTGTTATGGCCGCCATATTGGATTTTTACACCATCAGAGAGACAAAAAAATGAACTTTTCAGATTGGTAACCAACATACCTTTTTTTTCTTCAAAAAACTTGTTGAAATTTTAAAATTTGGGTAAATAATTCATAAAATCGAGAATGCTCTGAAAAACAATTGAAACTATCATATAAATAAAAGCGACACAACATTTTATTGGTCTAATGATAACGAAATTAAGATTGTTGGAAACATATTTAGAAGATATGTTGGGCGAATTGCCATTATTAACAGTTCAAAATCATCAGTGGTTTCAGCAAGAAGGACCAGATGCCCGCATTGTAAAAGGATATTAATTTAGATGTACGCTTTCAAAATTCATGACTTGGTACGTTTGGTCCTGTTCATTGGCCTCCACAATCGCCATGCTTAAGGCCTATGGATAACTTTTACATTGATGTTGTTTATGCAACCCTAACGGAAAATGCTAAACTTTTTCGCCGTAAAATCAAAAAAGCTTTCGACTCTATTTCGAGACAAACTATCCTAAAGGCAGTGGACGAAATGAATTTGAGGACTAACCACTATAGATATCATACATAACGGCGCGCACTTTAAACAATTTAAATAATTATTTATCTGGTGTTTAAAATTTACTGTCATTTCATTATTTTATTAGACCTATAAAATGTTCTGTAGTTTTTATTTATATCATAGTTTCAATTGTTTTTCAGAGCTTTCTCGATTTTATGAATTATTTACACAAATTTTCAAATTTCAACAAGTTTTTTGAAAAAAAAAAGGTATGTTGGTTACCAATCTGAAAAGCAAATTTTTTTGTCTCTCTGATGGTGTAAAAATCCAATATAATAATAATAATAATAATATTTATTGTGCATTACAATACAATAATACACAAATGGACAAGGTTAGCTCGCGCTCTCTACCACCTTGCCATAAGAAATAAGCATTAACAAACAACAACAAAAATTACAATAATAAAAGACATATTTACTGCTGAACAGCATTTTTTAACATATGTTTAAATTGAAAAGCAGATAAATGCAATTGATGCATAACAGTATTCAAGTACAACGGTGCTAAATAAGAAAAGCTTCCTCTAAATTTAAGTGAAGAGTGTCTTGGAATACAAAATGAATTAAATCTAATGTTGACATCGTGAACATCATTTTTACGTGTTATAAGATTAAAAAGATATGGTGGATTGTGAGATATTAAGATTCTATATAAAAAGACAGTATTTAGATAGCGTATGCGCTCCTTTACATTTAATTCGTTGAGGCTAAGTCTAAATGGAGTAATATGATCTCTATACGGAATACAGCAAGCAAATCTTAAACATGCATTTTGCACTCGTTGTAGTTTTTGTTTGTTCAGTTGACTCAAAAAATTAAAATACACAAAGCAGCAATAATCAATGTGTGGGTAGATTAGTGACTATCATCATAAGCTTTACCTCACTTGTTAAAGCGTGTTTTAGTGACTGAAGCGCTTTTAATTTAGAAAAACATACCCTGTATATATGATTGACATGATCATTAAATGAAAAGTTGCTATCCATTATGACCCCTAGATTTTTGGCACTATCGACCCATTGAATATCGGTACTGTTCACCACCAAACTATATTGCTCCACAATACGCATTCTGTATGAAGGTGTCGTTATGCATAATGCTACAGATTTGGCTGGATTTATACGCAAACCATGCTGTTGTAAAAATTTGTTAACATTTCCCAAGTCAGAATTGAAATTGTTAATGTGAACATCTAAAGTATCAAATCCACAGGGCATATATAATGCAATATCATCAGCATATAGATGAGCGTTAACGTAATTCGAACAATTACATAAATCAAATGTAAATAGTGAAAATAACAAAGGGCCCAGCACGCTGCCCTGAGGAACCCCGCATTTGACAGTTTTCAATGATGAGGATACTGAACCCCTACCAAGTATTACCCTTTGACATCTATTATTTAAATAACTATCAATTAGCTCCAAAGCAGTACTACTGAATCCGATATATTTTAGTTTTGCTAATAATAAGGTAAAATTTACAAGGTCAAATGCCTTACTCTGATCGAGAAGTACTAAAACAGAGGGAGTTGAATTTTCAAAACCCATAGCAATATCATCTACCACCTTCAATAAAGCCGTCTGTGTACTATGTAGTTCTCTAAAACCCGACTGTATGCTGGGTATTATATTGTATTTCTCTACATAGCTTGTTATTTGCGTTGTAATAATCTTTTCGAACACTTTCGAAAAAGTTGGTAAAATCGACACTGGTCGTAAATCATTGTAACCTACTGGGGTAGGTATTTTAGGTATTGGTACCACGCTTGCAATTTTCCAAATTTGAGGAAAAACCCCTTGATTAACTGACTCGTTAAAGATATTTATTATTTCGTTAATGCAATAAGGTAGCACAATCGAAATCATTTTTAAATTAATGCCATCGTAACCGCTAGCTTGTGATTTGATTGATTTAATAGCTTTATGTATATCAACATCCCTGATTTCCTCAAAAATAAAAGAACTATTACGATGTACTAGGTTACTGGAATAATAATTTAAGAGATTATTATCTACAGGGTGTCCAGTTTAAAATGAAGTACATGGGGATCTCGGAAACCGTTAGAAATACAAAATCGGTTAAATGGGGAAAAAGTTGCGCAATTACATGCGTAACAATAATCCACTTTTACATTTTCAATAATTCATACTGTTACGTAGTACCACCATGAAAACGAAAAATGTGCATTTTCTTAAAACCTCCATATTACCTTTGTTTGAAAAGATTTTTGCGCCAAATTTTCAGGATCGGGTAAGTAACCAATAAGGATTTCAAAAATGACATTAAAAATATTCTAGGCCTACTATGTTTCGCGCGGCCATAGCCAAGTTTTGTTTTTCTTGTGGACGCCATATTGGATTTTTGCATTTTTGAAATCTCCATAAAAAATGCTTTTCAACCATGTAAGACATCGGTATGTTTAACCTAGGAAAAATATGAAAATTTGCAAAATTAAGATTTCACCACAGTAGGCCTTGGTGTCGTGATTAAACAATTGCAACGACTATTTCTAACAACTGTCAAATAATACATATTTTTCTGTAGTGCTAACAAATAAGTGATTTCCGAGTTTTCAATAGATCGTTTTTCAAATAAGCATAAATATAAAATGTTGGAGTGCTTTATTCTCTGTAGGAGAAATGATATAATGGCTGCAGAAATGTATTTCAATAAATACCTGGAAAGACGTCAGCCAGGTAGAAGCATGTTTTGGCGATTAAGTGATAACTTAATAAATAACGGAAGCTTTGTTGATCAGATAAGAAGAATGGAATTTTGTCGATGGTTCATCAGAAAACATAATGAAATTCCAAACTTTACTATGAAAATCTTGTGGTCGGACGAAAGCCGATTTACTAATTGCGGATTATTTAATCGTAAAAATACAGTTTTTTGGTCTGATGAAAATCCTCAAATATTTCGTGGATTAAGACAACAGATTAAATGGGGATTCAATGTTTGGATAGGTGTTGTTGGTACCCACATCGTTGGCCCATTTTTCTACGATGAAAACCTTAATTCTGTGCGATATTTAAACCTTTTACAAACTAATGTAGCAGAACGAATTACCGAACTTCCGCTTGCTACCTTACAAAATCTAATTTTCCAGCAAGATGGTGCGCCTGCACATAATGCGAATATTGTTACAGACTTTTTAAATAATGAATACCATGATAACTGGATAGGAAACGGGGGCCAACAAGGTGGCCTGCTAGATCGTCGGGCCGCACCCCCCTTGATTTTTTGTTTGGGGTTATTTAAAAGATCAGGTGTACTCAAAATCCTATGAAACTGTAGAAGAACTACGTCAGGCAGTTGAAGAAGCGGTAAATGGAATGACACCGAACATGATAAGACAATCCTGTGAGGCAGTTCTAAAACGATGTATACAATGTGCCTACAAGAGAACGGTGGCATCTTTGAACACATGCTTCGTTAATAATACTTAAGCACCTAACTTTTTTCGCTGTTCTTGTATTTAATTTAATAAATGTGTCATACCACTCCTTCGTTTATTTTGGTGTTAACAAGTAAAATTTAAATTAATTTTCAAAGAGATACCAAGGCCTACTGTGGTGCAAATTTTCATATTTTCCCTAGGTTAAACATACCGATGTCTTACATTGTTGAAAAGC
>OX393576.1:4799204-4932512 GCA_947652605.1 Elmis aenea | reverse complement strand
ATTGTTGAAAAGCATTTTTTATGGAGATTTCATATCATTTCTCCTACAGAGAATAAAGCACTACAACATTTCATATTTATGCTTATTTGAAAAACGATCTATTGAAAACTCGGAAATCACTTATTTGTTAGCACTACAGAAAAATATGTATTATTTGACAGTTGTTAGAAAATTGTTTAATCACGACACCAAGGCCTACTGTGGTGAAACCTTAATTTTGCAAATTTTCATATTTTTCCTAGGTTAAACATACCGATGTCTTACATGGTTGAAAAGCATTTTTTATGGAGATTTCAAAAATGCAAAAATCCAATATGGCGTCCATAAGAAAAACAAAAGTTGGCTGTGGCCGCGCGAAACATAGTAGGCCTAGAATATTTTTAATGTCATTTTTGAAATCCTTATTGGTTACTTACCCGATCCTGAAAATTTGGCGCAAAAATCTTTTCAAACAAAGGTAATATGGAGGTTTTAAGAAAATGCACATTTTTCGTTTTCATGGTGGTACTACGTAACAGTATGAATTATTGAAAATGTAAAAGTGGATTATTGTTACGCATGTAATTGCGCAACTTTTTCCCCATTTAACCGATTTTGTATTTCTAACGGTTTCCGAGATCCCCATGTACTTCATTTTAAACTGGACACCCTGTATAGAGGATTGCCCTGCAACGTTTATAAAATGATTATTGATTAGCTCAGGATACTGAAGATCATTAGGTAACGTGATATTTTTTCGATTAAACTTAGTGTCCACCCCCCAATCGGCCAGATTTTTCCACAATGATTTTACGTTGGTTATATTTGTACGTAGTAGATGTTGCATATAGGCTACCTTTTCCCTTTTAATAGCATTATTAACTAAATTACGTAATTGGACATAAAACAATCTTTTATTTAATGATCTATCATTTAAATAGTTTTTGTACGCCTTATTTTTAGCCCTTATCATCAGTTTGATATTATAAGTAATGTAAGGCTTCCTCCTTTTGCGTTTTTTAATTTTAATTTTTAACATAGGTGCATGAGTGTCAAATAAATGTAAGATAAAGTCATTGAGCTGCTGTACCTTACTATTAAGATCTTCCGTAAATATTATATTACCCCATGGTAGTTGTGATGCATCTTGAGCAAAAGTGTTTAAATCAAAATCTCTGAAATTGCGAGCAAAATAAAATTCGGTCCGTTCTACCGGTAATTCTAAACTAACACTACAAGATATCAGCATATGATCCGACATGCTAAACATATCAACTGTGTGAATATTACTTACAAATAAATTTTGACTTATACATATTACATCGATCAGTGATTCAGTGTCCGCTGTAATTCTTGTGGGAGAGTTTATTATTTGATTTAGTTGAAAATCTGACAATAGAGTCATAAAATTTGTTGAGTCCTTGCCGTTTACATTAAGCAGATTAATGTTAACATCACCCATCACTATCACCTCACTAGCTTCTAGATACACACGTTCAAGAACGCTGCGCAATTCACTTAAACAGGTATCAACCCTAGTTGCCGTAGGAGGGCGATAGATCGTTCCAACGGCGATTTTCCTTGAATTGATTTGTAAAAGAATCCAGACCTGTTCCATTTGGTCGTCAGGCGAAGAAAAAAAAAGTTGCTTATATTTGTATTTAGACTTGACATAACACGCCACACCCCCTCCTCTACCTGTGCGATCAAATCTGACGGTGTTATAATTAGGTATATTAATGTAGCGATCTGGGAGGTTCGAACTTAACCAGGTTTCAGAAAGTCCAATGATGTCGTAATGATTGTGTGATACAAAGTCCTTGAAATCTGATAAGCAATTAACTAATGATCGAATATTGAGATGGCTAATGAGCAAACAGTTCCTTGAGATCGTGCCATGTAGTGAATCAGTTGAACGGCTTTGTTTTTTTAAGTCCTTTTGAAAGTCTTGATCCATTTATTTAAAAGAAAAAGGATAACCAAAAATCTTGGCAGTGGTATTTATCCACATCCATAGTTTATTTTTGACCTAGCTACACGGGCATGGTATTCGAATGATTGACACTTATTTGTTTCATATGTAGCATGACACGTGTTATGGTTTAGTTTAAAGGTTTTATTGGCATACTCACAATTAGAACACTTCTTTATATCACTGTTACATGACTTACTGTCATGATTTTCTCCACATAATGCACAAGTTAAAAGATTCCTACATGATTTCTTTGAGTGATTATATCCATTACAGTTAATGCAACGATTCAGATTTAAATCTTCATACACATGTAATCTTTGCCAGTCTATATACACTTTATTTAATGTTAACATATTATGAAATACATTCGGTGAAGTTTCAACATAGGCAGTGTAGGTATTTGCTTTTATTATATGTTTAAGGTAAGTTACCTTTACAACATCACCATCATTTATAAAAGTATTTTGCTTTCGCAACATCTTCCCAATTTCGTCTTCGCTGTATTTATCTTTTATACCAACAATTTTTACTTTCGGGTTCTTCAGTTGTTCTATGTTTACCTCATATTTCTCACCCAATTTGTTAACTAATGTTTTGTTAAGGGTTTCTATATGTTTTTCTTCTTCACATTTGATTTTCACGGACCCATCTTTCATTTCTTTTATATCTACAATCCCAATTCTAAGAGCAGTAGGATTTACCACATTTTTTAGGTCTCTTTTAGTTTGATTAATATTTTGTTGGTTTATTGGCTTAAAGTTTAAGGTAGGAACACTTTTCACAACCACTTTCTTTCCTTTGCAACTTGCAACATCCCGGTAAGATGTTTGCGTTTTCATATTATTGGTTTGTTCCAACTCCTTTTCTAAATTATAAATCTTTTCATTCAATAGTGTGTTTTTTTCCTCCATTTCCTTTATCAGTTTCCTTAACAACATGTTTTCTGTTTTTAGACTCAGATTTTCTTCTACATTGTTTTTATCACTTGTTGAATTATAACCTCTGCATGCAACATGTGACTTTATCTTCACTATCCACTTGAACTCCTTTTACCCTGTTTACACAACTATTATGATAAACCAGACCGCATTTAATACAGCTTACATACTTCTTTGCAACTCTACTTTTACAATAACCACAAACTTTACTTTCTATCCCGACTGGCACATCAATGCCATCAGCCTCATCAGCCATATGGCGGCCATAAGAAATAAAAAAGTTGACTATAACAACTTGAAATCTAGAAGGCTTAGAAAATTTCTGTTGACGTCATCAAACCCAGGACGGTCAAAAATATACAGTTACCAAGTTTAAATGAAATAGCATCAATGGTAGGGAAGATAATAATATTTTTCTAAAATCACATTTTTCAGTTTTTTTGTAATAAATCAAAAACGAATCAAAATATCCAGGATTTCTTTTCAGATTCTTAATCGCCATAAAAATGTGCAACTTTTCTCTAATTTAACCAACCTTGTATCTCTTACCGTTTCCAAGATAGCAATGGTGAGCATCGAAAAAAGCACCACCCTGTATACGCAGCATAGACAACACAAATATAGATATTCGTAAAGTCAAATCGGGATCCTACGACCTTTTTTTTTCAATCAAAAGAAATTGGCACAAAAAAGTGAGGCGAGGAGAGAAAATGAGCCGCAGGCGATTTTTTTTTAAATTCTGGCAGATTAAACATGTTTTAATGCCAAATTAAATAATGTAGAGTACATACTTTATCATTCAAAATTGCAGTTTTAGGGCAAACTCTTCAGATTTTTTTTATCAGATCGTCTCGCACCCCTCAAAACTTATTTTTAATAAAGGTAAAAACTTTCACCAATAATATATATTTAGGTAAAGGAAATATAAACATAATGTCACCATAAATTTTAAAAAAGTAAAACTATTTCGGTCAAAAATTTTAAAAAAAACCGGAAATACATCAGCTTGTGTTTTCAATTTATTTTATTTTATTCGTCGCTGTTCTCATACATTTTAACAGTATTTGTAAACAAAACGTGTATTAGCTCGAATCCGGGTCCCCTTTGCAACACCGGGCCCTGGAAATTTGTCCCGTCTCCCCTCCCCTGTGATAGGCCCTGTCCACCGTACCGGAAGGTACGTCTATAATTAAAACATTCTTTGCTTTTAGTTGTATGTTGTGTTCCATTATATTTTTTCATAATGTGGGATCTCGATAACTGTAAGAGCTGCAAATTCAGTAAAGGACAGTAACACATGGAATTCTGAGCTGATTTCAAAATTCAGATAACCCTTTTAACTATTCCAAAAATAAACGGTCAATTTTGATTTGTGTTTTTCGTTTATTGTTATGTTATGAAACGCGAGGAATCGAAAGGTAGCATTTTTTATATGAAATCTTTGTAAATGTTTTCTAGGCGATAGTCAACTTTTTTATTCGTTATAAGTTTTGACACTTTTAGTGAGTTAAACCAACAGTGTGATACTTGGATGATTCATTTATTCTGAAAATCTGATATTGACGTCCATTATAAGTTAAAAAGTTGACTCTTGCCTAAAAAGTATTCAAAGAAGGATTTTTGTTAGATTTCTTTCATTTTGTAACACAAAAATATCTTATTTTCATAAATTTATCCTAAAAACAATAGAAATATACAGTTTAATAAACAATTTTTTGTTTTAATTGAAGATTTTAACCGACTTCATAGCTGAAATATATCAATAGTGAGAAAATATGGTAAAGCACACTGTATAAATATGTGTTTTTTAAAATCACTTATTTTATTTAGTTCTTAATGAGTAAATCTTAATGGTTTCAAGATTCTTGTTTTTTTTTTAGAAGATTTTGTCTTGTTTGTTGACTTACCACATGTAGTTATTATGACAACTTTATTAGTTATGTATAAGGGGTACCCATAAGTAGGGGTGGGCGATATCGAATATCGATATCGAAATTATATCGATATATCCCCATCCCTAATTGCTGGTGATAGTATTTCAAGAGTAGTTGATGACATACCTGATGTGGACGGTTGACTTCTTAAAGAAACACACAAGACACTATTAATATGCATTTGACAAAATATAGAAATGTAATACATAAATGTTTCTAAAAATATATGTTTAATCAATAAATGATCTAAAAAGAAATAATGATTCGGTATTATCAACTTTTACGGAACATGTAACTATTAAAAGTTTCAAATTAATGACCGTTCACATAATGCATGTAAATAATTTTGCTAGATAGTAAACTTGAACTTACAATTAATTTTAAACAGCTTTTTCTAAATTTTTATTTTAAAACAACGATCCTGTAGTAATAAATAAAAGCTGTACTTACTCTACAGGGCTAACTAATATTATATCTTGTTCTTCACTTTCATTGTCATCGGGGGCAAGCGTTGGAGTTTTTTGTAATTTGTATGTAAGCTGAGAGTGATAAGTTTTTAAATGGCTCCTTAAATTGCTGGTATTGCTTGAATAAGCAATTTGTTTATTACATCGCAACACTGAAGTTTTTTTTTCACCAACTTTTTTGAAATTCTTTCAGTACTGACTTCTCGAAGCATTTGACAGTTTGATGCTCGTTTAATTGCTATAAAAAATAAAAAAACGTAAAAGTGGTTGTTCGTTGTTGTAACATATGATTGGTTTATTAAAAAAATCTGTTTGTACATACCAATACCAATGCATTCATGAAAAAGTAAAACTTAAAAAACTAAATGTCGTGAAGACAAAAAATTCAGATAGAATGTATAAAATCAATGATAATCGTTAAACTCCTGTTTTGAGTGTAATAAAATGTTTCACTTAAATATTCTTACACATAAACAGAAATTGCTACTTAACATGTTAAACCCGGCGTTACGTCAACGCAATGCCCCACTCTTAGTGGCCAGCCGGACGGCGAGACGAAATGGTGTTTCTCACTATTCGAGTTCACTCGGACGGCGTGCCTATCGTTTGGTATCACAATATAATCTATAATGCTAAATATATGGAATATGATACAAGATACATAGACGTCCGGGGGACCAACTTATTATGCTTTTGTGCTGAACATTTTTCGGATAATTTGGTTTTTATAAGGCACTGAATGGAAAATTGTACATTCAGAAATAAATGGTACAACCAGGTACAAAATAAAGAGATACAAATTTGTATAATAAACAAAATAAGTGAAAACCAAACCATAAGAAATTGGTTGTTCATTTAAAAAAGAAAAGCTTCAGTGCAAAAGCAGTTATGAATATATTTTGTCTCTGACTTTTTATTGAACTTAAATCTTAAAACTAGTTTTAGACCATGTGACAACTTTTATTAAGAAAACAATTTTCTGAGAAATCAATATAGGTAATAAAATGTTTTTCCATTTGTTGCAGACTTTTTGGATGTTAACATTTCTTAAAAAATAAAAATTGGTACTGGACCGTCAAAATTTAAACCTAGCCTTATTTTTGATTCTAAATAACTTTTTTCTCTAAAAATTTTTTGTATCCCTTAACTCTTACAGGCACATAAAAAGTAGACATATTTTTGCCCGTGCTGCACACAAAATTCAAAATTATTTATTAACAACGAAACTAAATACATTTGAAAGAGGCTGCAGAATAAAAAAGAAAAATATATGTTTTAGCATCCTCGTCGGGTTCAGCAACTCCTGGTGAGGTGGTACACCCTATGTACCACTATGCCTGTAATGCGAAATTTTGAGTAGCTTGATTTATCACAAATTGTAATATTTTCTTTTATTTTACTTCTTTGTGATAGTCCTGAAAACATGTCTTTGATTTAGATAAACAAAATGGCACTTTGCATATTGAACACATCCATTCTGTGCGTATACTTGATTTTTTTTGTACTACAGTTTCCAGATCTTTAACCGCACCCTTGTTGGTAAGCTTTCCTAGGAAAGTTTTGATTACAGTAATATCTGTTTGTTGATTTTTTTTTAGCAAAATGACATAGTGGCATATTGCTATCAGAATCTGACTAATCGGAATAATTTTGTAAGTTTCTAAATTATCCATTTCTAAATCAACTTCCCTTTCCTCATTTACCTGCTCTGTATAATCTAGTTCACCAATTATAGATTCTTAGTCAGTCAGAATATCTTCAAATTCCGCAAGAAATTAATCCATTGTCATATCTTTCAATTCAAATGACAATTCTTCTAAATTGTATTTTGCCATTTTAATAATGATTATTTGTTTGAATGCTCACAGTGGTACAAATAACGTACCACCAAAATATTGTCAAATAAACACAAGAAAAACTTATTTTAAATATGAAAACAATGTCAAGTGTAAACCATACCACAAGCAGACAGATTTAACAAAAACACAATTATTTTACGTTAAAATTACACTAATTACAACAAATTATTTTTGTACACTTTACTGGGGTACAAAATACAACTAAAATGAGTTGACAGATGATCAATGCAAGCAATTTCTATCAGGTTCTGACCTGCAGCGTAAAGTTATGTTATGTCAGTACATATTGGGATAGGTGGTACAGTTTTTAAGCTATCGTGCAGAACAGCAGAAATATTAAATTAGGTGGTATAATTTCAATACCACCATGTAGCATTGGTAACAAAAATAGTGGTACATAACGTGTACCACCATGCCTGTAAGAGTTAAAATAAGGGCACTTGAAAATTGTTAAAATCTAGTGTTCTATAAGTTTTTATTGAACTTTTTTTCATCTTAAAATTAGTTTTGAGTCATCTACCATCTACCAATTTTTATCAAGAATAAAATTGTCTGAGAAATTAATATTAATTTGTTTTTCCATTTGTTGCAGCCTACAGATTCAAAACAGCATATGAAGAGCGGAAGAAGGAGGAAGAGGCCAGACGCTGGTCCAAAGTATTAAAAACTAATATTGCAGACTGAGTCTTTTATATTTTCAAGCCTCTTAGCAGTTTTTATTGTTGGTGTGTATCACAAATCATAATATTGAGCTGTGGATTATATAGGACTGAAATTGTTTAAATTGGTCTGAAGTAGATAAACTGTCAGATGTATTTGAGTAATTTAAATTTGTATTAGTTCTATTAAAATGTTGAGCTTTGCTATTCTTTATTAGTATATGATAATATATTTCTTATAAATTTGTATTTATCTAGTTTAAAAAGAGCTTCCCTTACTTAATAGGTGTGCTGAGAAATGTGATTTGCACTTATGTAAATAAATATATGTAGAATGTATTCATAAATTATTGATTTTTGGGTGCTGTTGCCGCTTTGTGGTCTTTTTATTTTTTGTTAATGATAACGATACTAGTGCCCATTAATTTGTGAAGTTTTGTTAGTACTGTTTTCTTATATACGTTTAATTGTACTTGTTTTTTAAAATTTTGAGATTGAAAATACTTAAAAACTCAGTTTTTAAGTATTTCGAATTTCATTTATGTAAAAACTTTTTAATGGCCACTTTTTGCAAGGAATTAAAATCCCCAATTATATTTTCCATCCGACGTTTCGCGTTTTTTAAACCATCATCAAGTCAATATTTTCTTAAGGGCCCTATATCTGATTTTAACGCCAATTTGTAGAAAATTTTATTCTGAGTTCGACAATATTTAACAGTTGGCACTTTTTTAAAACAATTGAAGGGGTTAGAGCTGAAACCACCTAAGTAACAAAACGCCCATTTTGAGATATAAGCCTTTATATAATATTTTTACTGTCTACTGCTGTTCACAATGGATTTTTCTCTGGATTACAGATGACGCAAAAATTGGAATAATCACTTGGTTGTTTTAATACTAGATAAAACTAAGTGTCAACTAGCCTGTAAGGTGCTTAGGTCATTTTTAACTAAAGTTGCACTTGGTTGGTTTCAGCTCTAACCCCTTCAATTGTTGTTAAAAATGGCAAAAACAAATATTTTATTTAAAAAAATACCTAATCGCCATGGTAAATAATTGTCTTTGTCCTTTTTTTTTAAAGCAGGTAAGTGAACTGCAAGAAATTACCATTAAAGGGATTAAGTTAAAGATTTAACTGAGGAAAATATTCTAAAAATATTTGCTTATAAGATAAGTTACCTATAAGTAAAGAATGTTAATGCTTTCTCAACATAATTATTAATACGAAATGGAAATTTTATTCCATACAAAAAAATGTTTACTGTTTAATTAAGCCTTTTCTATATCACCATCAGTGCCGTTTCTGAGTACTTGGCCGCCCGCGTGCTAACGTACGTTTCGCCGCCCCGGTAAACAAAAAAATTGAAATAAAAAAATAAATAATTGTCGTTGCAAGTATCATATTTAACAACATGTACCTATACATTCAAAAAGTCTGCAACAAATGGGAAAAATTTTTATTATTGATTTCTCAAAAAAATTTATTTTTGATAAAAGTTGGTGCATAGTCTAAAACTAATTTTAGGATAAAAAAAAAATTAATAAAAAGTCATAGGACACTGGATTTTAAGGATTTTTGAAATATTTGCAAGAGCAAAGTGCCCTTATTTTATGAGATACAAAAACAATTTATAGGAAAAAGTTATTTAGAATCTCAAAATAAGGCTAGATTTAAATTTTGAAGATCAAATTCAAAATTTTATTTTTTAAGAAATTTCAACATTCAAAAAGTCTGCAACAAATGGAAAAGTTTTTTATTATTGATTTCTCAGAAAATTTTATTCTTTATTAAAGTTGGTGCATAGTCTAAAACTAATTTTAAAATAAAAACAAGTTTGATAAAAATTCGTGGGACACTAGATTTTAGCGATTTTTGAAATATTTGCAAGAGTAAAGTGCCTTTATTTTAAGAGATACAAAAACAAATTGTAGAATAAAGTTATTTAGAATCTCAAAATAAGGCTAGATGTAAATTTTGACGGTCAAATTCCAAAATTACAATTATTACAAAATTTTAAGCACTTTACTTTTGCGAATACATATTTCAAAAATCGCTAAAATCTAGTGTCATATGACTTTATTAAACTTTTGTCCATTTAAAATTAGTTTTGGACCATGCACTACCGTTTATCAAGAATATAATTTTTTGAGAAATCGATAATAAAAAACTTTTCCATTTGTTGCAGACTTTTTGAATGTTAAAATTTCTTAAAAAATAAAAATTAGAATTTGACCTTCAAAATTTAAATCTAGCCTTATTTTGAGATTCTAAATAACTTTTTTCTATAATTTTTTTTTATATCTCCTAAAAT
The DNA here is from genome assembly GCA_947652605.1 of Elmis aenea. NCBI lineage: Eukaryota > Metazoa > Arthropoda > Insecta > Coleoptera > Elmidae > Elmis > Elmis aenea. Next base: position 4,922,387 of record OX393576.1, on the reverse strand, counting down.
AGGGACACTTTACTCCTGCGAATATTTCAAAAATCGTTATAATCTAGTGTCCCATGACTTTTTATTGACATTTTTTTCATCTTATAATAATTAGTTTTAGACCATGCACCAACTTTTATCAAGAATAATATTTTCTGAGAAATCAATAATAGAAATTTTTCCCATTAGTTGCAGACTGTTTGAATGACTGTAAATTTGTCATTATGTGTAAGAGGGATATTCAGCGCCATCTCTTGCGCCCTTGGCACTTGTCCCATTGCCAATTGCTTTGCTATCTACATTGCTACGGTACGGTATACAACCGCCGATTGAGTTCATAAATATTTAATGGCAATCTTCACTCTCAAGTCGAAATTACCGAATAAGCAAACTGGAGAGTGATTTACGCGTTTTTGCATTTTTTTTTGAATAGTATGAGATTAAAATCTTTAATCCTTAATTATTTTTACATACTATTATTCAAACTAATATTTTATTTTCAATTCTTGTGAAACATTAAAGACCGCAAGGGCGGCATTTGGCCGCCCTCTAAATCGGCCGCCCACGTGCGGGTCACGCTTTCGCCCCCCGCCAGAAACGGCCCTGATCACCATGAAACAAACAGATAATGAATGTGGCTATGTTTTGTGACATTAAAAAAAGAACAAAAGCGCGTGAAACGTCAAAACGGCTTATGTGTGTGTGGTCAAAATTGTTGGCATAGTATAACATATTTTGTCATCACTGTTCAAATCTTTAAAATGCATTAAATCTTTAATTAAATCCCTTTAATAGTATCTAATTTCATTCGGTTTTCTTACTTGCTTCAAAGCGGATATAAAAAGTATAAGACGTACACAATATTAATATTTTGAAACAATTTGCAGTATTTATTTAACAAAATAAAGCAACCGCATTCAATGTTATTCTAATTGAAGTCTGTGTTTGTATTTTTTTAAACGATTTTAAAGAGTGGTTGTAAATAACGTAAATCTTTCGCTAAAATCGCCGAATGGAATATCTATACCGGTGCCCTAGGTGATTTATTTTTTCGTTCTGAAGTATTTGTCCGTGTCCTCTCGAAAAAAGTAAACAAACCTGGCACAGAATGGATGAAAGTACCCGAGGGGATAATTTCTCTACCATTAGCATTCGTTCTGTTACCCGTAAACGTGATATTCAGAAAATTCTCCAGATTTATCAAGCATCTGCGAAAAGGCTACGGGTTTTGTTATTTGGCATTTCAAAAATATATACAGGGTGATTGATTGAGACCGGGCATTAAAAACATATTTAGAATGAAAACAAGTATGGATCTGAAATTTTGGTTTTGACCATAATGGCATCTGATCTGTTTAATGAAAATATTTTTAAGATGGCGACACTTCCGGAAATACCGGAAGTTGATGTCTACTTTCTTATTTCAAATACAATGGTCTATTTTTTGTTGCATTTTTGAATTAAGCACGTTATTTTAGAGGGACTTTTATTAGCATTCCCTATACCCAAGTGCATCCAGCCATTTTTGAGATTTTTGGACTTTTTTGAAAATTTTTCGATTTTCATTGTGATGCTTAATATTATCTACCGCCGCCATTTTTGAAGCGAAAACGCTCAAATTTAAACTATGCATAGAAGAAACCTTGGAGTTCATGCTGGAATTTTTGCAATCGATGCATTACTTACAGGGTGTCTTAAATTTAATTTTCTTTTAATACAACTTCAGACCATTATAACTAATTTTTTTCAAATACAATGCCCAATTTTTTTTTTTCATTTTCTAATGCAAAATTACATTCTGCATCAATCTGTATCAGCGTTTCCTATACCTATCTGCAACAATTTTCGAGTTATTAAGAATTTTTGATAAAGTTAAGAGATATTGCAATATTTTTAAATAGTAAGCTTTGGAAATGACAACAAATGCCAATATTAATAACTGTAAACCACTTTTATTACGTTTGTCTGAAGTATCGATAAAAATGGAATATCAAGAATATCATCCAAGGGCATTCATAAAGCATTTCTTCAAAATGTAGTTGTTTATGTTTTCTAACATAATTGTGTAGAATGCAACATGCTTTTATAATGGAATCACTAAATTCAATATTGGTATCGAGCGTTCTGTGGAGGTTTCGCCATTTGTTAGCTAAAATTCCAAATGTACATTCTATCATTTTGCGTTCTCTCAATAGTCTGTTATTAAAGATACGTTGCTTTCTGCTCGGATATGGGCGCAAAACAAATTTTGAAAGAGCAAATGCCTCATCCCCCACAAATGTAAATGGCTTGCCATGCCATTTTTATCGTTAGGAAGACGTTTTTTTTCTGGCATGTTTAGTTCATTTTTCTCCAGCAAACGTGAAAATGCCGATCCTTTGAAAATGTTAGAATCACTTGACTAGCCATATGCTCAGACTTCTACATAAATGATATTGTACCTAATTGGAATCTGATATGGCTAAGAGCACAGTGGAAACGAAAGATTTATAAATAAAAATTTCAAACTGTCACACAATTTATAAAATTGTCTTTCTATAAGTCTTCTGCTAATCAATGGATGGACCCAACATTTTCTGTACTTTTTTTTCCTTATTAAAACCAAGGCACAAACACATGCAGTTTCGATGAAATCCATTTTAGAAACCCAGCGAAAAGCAATTATCTAGCCAGTGGGCGTTTGGCAGAGCAGCGGACAACTTTTAGGCAACTAGATTATTTAATCACCGATATTGAAAAGTTGCCAGTGTGCGGGTACCCTAAAAGTGGTTTACAGCTATTAATATTGGCATTTGTTGTCATTTCCAAGGCTTACTATTTAAAAATGTTGCAATTTCTCTTAACTTTATCAAAAATTCTTAAAAACTCAAAAATTATTGCAGATAGGTATAGAGAATGCTTATAAGGATTGCTGCAGAATTAAATTTTGCATTAGAAAATGAAAAAAAATATTGGGCATTGTATTTAAAAAAAAATAGTTATAGTGGTCTGAAGTTGTATTAAAAGAAAATTAAATTTTGGACACCTTGTAAGTAATGCATCGATTGCAAAAATTCCAGCATGAACTCCAAGGTTTCTTCTATGCATAGTCTAAATTTAAGCGTTTTCGCTTCAAAAATGGCGGCGGTAGATAATATTAAGCATCACGATGAAAATCGAAAAATTTTCAAAAAAGTCTAAAAATCTCAAAAATGGCTGCACTTAGGTATAGGGAATGCTAATAAAAGTCCCTCTAAAATAACGTGCTTAATCCAAATACGCAATAAAAAATAGACCATTGTATTTGAAATAAGAAAGTAGACGTCAACTTCCGGTATTTCCGGAAGTGTCGCCATCTTGAAAATATTTTTAATAAACAGATCAGATGCAATTATGGTCATAACCAAAATTTCAGATCCATACCCGTTTTCATTCTTCATATATTTTTAATGCCCGGTCTCAATCAATCACCCTGTACATATTTCTCTAAAGGAATTTAAAAATATTACCGGCTTTCAAAATTTTAAGAGTAAAGCTCAGTTCTTTGTCATTACTAAAATTCTTATCTCGTTCTGTGAATATGGATAAGTATACTGGATGTATACAGGGTGTCCCAGTTATCGCAAAGTATGGGAATAACGTAAAAGATACAGAGATGCTTAATTGGTTCAAAATGATCTATGTTTCAAGATTCAAGAGCAACTATTCTATGAAAGATCATCTTGTACATAAGAAAAACATTATTATCTACAAAGTGCAGATCTCAAATTTGTATATCAGAAAAAATCATTTATTTTGATATTGATTTTTTCCAATTCCTGGTTTAGAGTTTCTAGATTATGTTGCAGATTCTTTTTTGTTTCCGCGACTAAGACCATGTCGTCTGTGAACATTAGCTCAGTTATGTTTATTTTTTTCATTTTCCAGCTACCTAGGCGAAACGGTCGCAATTTTTGTTTTACTTCTTTAATTACGCCATCACTACGCCATCTTTAACAGCGAATAATAACCGAACAAAAAATATTCAAAACCATGTCTACGTTTAATTTTTAAAATCAGTCTGGAAAAATTAGCGTTGATGTATTGATTATTGTGTTGTCTGTAAATTGTACAAAAAAATTCATGTAACACAACTTAAAGCCTCTGTTATGTGAAGATTTTCTCCAGAAATGTCAAACTGACGAGTGTTGATATCGACTGATTTAGGCCGATTTGATTATCAAATAAAACGTCAAAGTCGAGATGGCCGAAAAAAGATTATGTGTATGCAAAATTAATATAATATGATCAGAGTATAGGAAATAAAAAGTTGCTTCAAAAAGTCATTTTCAGGTTTTCGATGTCTCTTAGAATTTGCTAAATAATAAAAAAAAGATCTTTTTCTGGTTTTTCTGAATAACTTCGTAACTGTAAGGTCTGTGGCATTATGTTTTTAGATTTTAATTAAGCACCAAATTGTGCAACTGCGCCCCAATTAATCGACTGCGTAGCTGTTGGACACCCTTTGTAGTGTTGCCACGAGACGAGACGAGACGAGATTTATTCATTCTCGATCTCGATCTCGAAAATTCTCGAACGTGCAATCTCGATCTCGAATTCGAGAATCTCGAGTCTCGAATTTTAAGTTCGTGCAAACCGAATTTATACATTGCAATGCTTTAACTAAGTGTCCCTGATGATATACAGAAAGAACGCTGTTGTTTTAAGTTCGGTGCTTCCCCTGTGTAAGCAAATAATGTGAACGCATATTATTAGATGCATGCATTTATTTCTTTAACTCTTTCAAGGGCAGCCAAGGTCACTCAAAAAACGACTTAAAAGGGTAAACAAATTTTATTTGAAATTTTTAACACAGGAGTGCACTCCACGTACGAATCGGTTATTTTGAAAGATATATTCACAATTACGTATTTAATGTACCATTTGCACTAACGTCCTGAGGCCGACAATTGCAAACAGAAGCAATACAACAATTTGAGGAAGTCTATAAAAACTTTTACTACAGAGATAATTCACCAAACCAAAATCAATTATCAGCTGATTCTGGACCAGATGATTCCGATTCTGACGAAATGGGTTCTTTTAATTTAACTGCCCTATTTAATAAGTCCACAGCAACAATTAACAACTGGAGAACGAAAATCGATGACTATATAGCAATGCCACGAGCAAATGAAAATGTAGATGTATTGGTTTGGTGGGAAAGTCATCAAGTTTTATATCCAAACCTCTCCAGAATGGCTCGAGACTATTCAGATTCATGTATACAAGTAACCAGTGTACCAGCTGTGCCTCAAGCCTCAATGCTTGGCAATCTTGTAAATTTATTACACAATATTTAAAATTAATAAAAAGTTTAATTTGTAAGTGGTTTCCAAAAATTTATAAATAAAATATATATTAAAACTTTTCGTAGTTTTTCTTCATGTAAAAATACTGTCGAGATCGAGAATCTCGAGGATCTCGTCTCGAATTTTCGAGACGATTGTTAATCTCGTCTCGAATTTTCGAGACAGAAAAATGCCTGTCTCGATCTCGAAATTCGAGACGAGACGAGACGAGATCGAGAATTGTCTCGTCTCGGCGGCAACACTGACCCTTTGTGTTCGCACACCTGCATTATAGAAACAGTTTATAGCCAATATTAACAAAAAAAACTATTTTTTTTTACCATAAAACGCATTTTAAGAGGAACGCAAAATCTGAAATGTTATAATGAGAAAACTGTTTTTTTTTTAAATAGAAATTGTTTTAGTAAATAATATAGGTACTTCATTTGCGTCAAAAGAACATCATTGCACAGGTAGGTACGTTACGTAAATAGATTGATTATACAGTATTTGTTAAGCTTTGTTCGAAGTTATAAAACAATTGTAAAATAAATACAACTGTCTGTTTTCGTCCAATAAAATTCTGTTTGAATTAGAAAGTTTAGTTGAAAATCTGAGTTAAACAACGGTGTAAATGCCAAAAATTAAACAGTGGAGTTTTTTTTTAAACGTAGTCTAATAAAGACGCTTGTTCAATAATCTTATAAAGACCCTTAAACAATAATTATTATTTAATGCGGTGTGAAAAATATAAAGGGATTTGTGCAGTTGTTTATCGATTAATGTTATATAGTATTTAATTATTAATATATTCAATTATCTGTCACCCTATTAACTGCCAGTGTTTGTTAAGACTCAGCTTTAAATTTGAAACAATGTCCTCCAAATAATTTACCAGTAATGAAACAAACAAAAAATACATTTTTATTAGAAAACAACGCAAGGCCTGATTAATTTTAAAAATAATGATTTTCTTAGACATTTTTATCATCATCGACTTCAGTAAAAACGGTCAGTAATCAAAACTACAAATATTTTATAATAGACCAATCATGGTGGAAGAAAAGCAGTCTTTAAATGTAATAATAGACATATCTTTTATCAATAGCAAAACTTTGTGAATCCCATAAAGTATCAATTTACCGGTCCATGAAAATAAAAGCAGAGTGTAAACTCAAATAGGGTGTTCTGTTGAGGAATGTAATTTTGCTCGGTTCACGCACTGACAGTTAGGAAAAACGACACAAGGAAAGAGAAATGAGTAACACTATTGTGTTTGGGAAAAATGTTTTACGTTAAAAGTGTACAAAATGACAAACACGTATAAATACATTTAAAATTAAAAAAAGCTAAAAATTTATAGTAGTATTACCAGCTAGGGTTTGTCGGTTTTTAAAAATCGGTTTTGAAAAACCGGTTTTTTTGAAAAAAATTATATATTCGAAAAACCGGTTTTTTTAACTAAAAAACCGGTTTTTAAGCCTAGATTTAACCCGTAAAAAATAAATATCTACATAAAAATCTGTACACTTCTGCTTCATTTGCAAAATCCAAAAAACATTGTTACAAAAAAATCAAACGTATTTCCGCTGGCTTCAAGAACCGATGGATATAGTCAAGTTATCGGAAAAAATATTATCTAGAATTTACCCAAATTCTGCTATAGAATTGGAAACAAATTTCGATGAAGATGAAGATATTATTAAGGGTTTTTGGATTTGCTGTTTTTGTTAAAGGTTCCTCGATAAATCTAAGAATTGATTTCTCCATCTCTTCTTTCAAGACATTGTTTTTTTCATTAAAGGCAGAATTTGCAGTATTTGAATCAACTAATAAAAGAATAAAGAATTTGGGCACACTGTTTGAAGCTTTAAAAACAGTAAGACTCAGCTCAATAGTCAGCGAACCAGTGTTTTCTGTATCTGGTAATTTTGTATCTCAAATACGAACCAGATTAAGTCATGATTCCGTAAATGTTTTGTGTTTTTAAAATCATGTTTTCTAAAGAAAAAAGCAAATTAAAAAAATGCTATTTATGGTTTGTTGGAAGTTTAGAATTTTATTTTTATTTGTTATCTTATTATTTGGTTTTATTTGAAATTTGTTTTATATTTTATAAAATTATGAAATATAAATTATTTTATTACGTTTTAATTGTTTTTTTTTAAACTATTCGTAAACCGGTTTTAACCGGTTTTTTGGAAAAACTGGTATTCGAAAACCGGTTTTTCAAAAGTCGGTTTTTGTATAAACCCTATTACCAGCAATTTTGTAGATAGGACCGTTAAAGTATACAGGGCGCGGTCCACATAAAAGAGCCACTATTGGGATCTCGTAAACAGTAAGAGCTACAAAGAAAGAAGTATAAATTAAGCAAAATGTTTCCCTTTCTGAAACCGATTTAGTGATGCTTTAATGTTTTAAAAAAGTTCCGTGCCACGCTAGATAATGTACAAAAATCAAAGTTGGGCATTTTCATTAAATCTTTAATAACTCGGTTATACTTGATGGTACAAAAATATTTTTGGGAAAAAAGTTGTAGATTTTTTTACGCACTATAAAATGAAACCATTCATTAGTTTCATTATTGTTTAAATTCTTAGATAAATTACAAACCTGCATTTTTTTAAATGGAAACCATAGGTGGCTCTGAGCTCATGAAAAAGCATTTTTTCCCTCTTTTTAATAATATAATGTTAAATGTATTTATTTTGATATTTAGGCTCAAAATGAACAAAATTTATCAAAAAGTCCGTATGAATCCAAAAAGTGCGATGAATTTAAACAATATCAAAACAGATGAACGTTTTTATTTAACACTAAGTGAAAAAATCATTAAAAAAGAAGCAAAACCAACACTTGTCAACAAAACAACGGACTGGGAAAGCTTTAGAATTAATTTACAAGAAGAAATCAATTTAAATGTTCAATTAAAATCAACTGAACAACTCGACATAGAATCAGAGAATTTTACCACATTATTACAAAAAGTTGCTTTCAAAAACACCAAAGAATCGACTCATATCACAAAAGGAGTGAATTACCCGGTTGAAATCCGAAACCTAGTCAAAGAAAAGAGAAAAGCAAGAAGACGGTGGCAACAAACACGTCAACCTTCTGATAAGACAATATTAAATAGTAAAGCACAGCAGTTAAAACGTGAAATTTACAAATTGAAATTCGATTCTCTGAATTCGTTTCTTACGAACTTAACAGCTGAGAAAGAAACTGACTACTCATTGTGGAAGGTCACAAAAAGAATAAAAAGGCCAATTATGTCAATACCGCCTATCAGGAATGGGCCAGGCGATTGGGCTCGTGAAGATCAACAAAAAGCGGATTTATTTGCCAGTTATTTAGCTGACGTATTTACGCCAAATCAAATACAAAATAATTTTACACCAACGCACGTAGAAAATATTATATCAGAAGAAATTGCTCCAGTTACGCCAAAAGAAGTAGCTAACGAAATTAAAAATAATCTGAGCCCGAAAAAAACACCAGGGTTTGATTTAATCACAGGACAGATTCTGAAACAACTGCCAAAAAAAGGAATTGTCATGCTAACATATATTTTTAATGCTGCGATTAGACTAAAATATGTACCGGCAAACTGGAAAGTAGCAGAAGTAATTATGCTGCCAAAACCTGGTAAACCTCCACACGATGCCAAATCATATAGGCCAATCTCTCTGTTGACTACAACATCAAAGTTGTTTGAAAAATTAATACTTAAACGACTAAAACCAATCATTCAGAATGCATCACTAATTCCTGATCATCAATTCGGATTCAGACCTAAACACTTAACGATAGATCAAGTACACCGTATTACCGCTATAATAGAAAAAGCACTTGAAGAAAAGAATGTCTGTTCAGCGCTATTTCTTGATGTCGCACAAGCCTTCGACAAAGTGTGGCATGAAGGATTAATCTATAAACTTAACAAAATATTGCCCTACCAATATGTAAAAATTTTAACTTCCTACATTTCTAATAGACTTTTTAGAGTAAAACAAGGAGAAGCCTATTCGGAATTGAAAGAAATACAAGCAGGAGTGCCACAGGGGAGTGTCCTTGGACCTGTCCTGTATCTACTCTACACCATTGATATACCAAAACTGAATCAAGTGAAATTGGCTACTTTCGCGGACGATACAGCATTGCTGGCAACAGGTAAAACAGATATAATTTCCACCAAAAAACTACAAACAGCTAGTGATGCCATACACGAATGGACCAATAAGTGGAAAATTAAACTAAATGAAACGAAATCAGTCCATATCAACTTTACAAATAAAAGATTGAGAAACTCTCCAGCAATAACAATCAATGAAACCATTGTCTCACACGCAAACACTGCAAAGTATCTTGGTATGACTCTTGATGCTAAATTAAGGTGGAAAGAACATATTAAGAAAAAAGAAAAGGAGTTTAAAATTAAAACCGCACAATACAGATGGCTTATTGGTAAATATTCCAAACTGTCATTATACAACAAAATTTTGATTTACAAACAAATTATTCGACCTACATGGTTGTATGGAATACAACTATGGGGGTGTGCAAAAATTACAAATATACGTAAGATACAAACTGTCCAAAACAAGGTGTTACATGAAATGCCCAACGCTCCCTGGTTTGTCAGAAACTCCGACCTTCATCGAGACCTGGGTATCTTAACCGTTGAAGAAGAAATCAAAAGATTTGCAAAGAAGCATGAAGCCAGGCTTCACCTACACGAAAATCCAGAAGTTCTCCAGCTGCTAGACAACCAAAACTTATGTCGTAGACTGAAGAGAACCAAACCGTTCGAACTTTCTAAGTGATCTGTGTAAAAGCAGAGCATTGTGCAAGTGTTAGTGTCTTTATTTCCCTAAGAATAACAAAGTCAACTAAAATACGTCGCTGGACTGATTTTAGCTAAGTAACTTAGATTTAAGATTTAACAGATACAAACTAATGGTTGGTCTTACTTCTAGACCAGTTTTAGTGTTTAAACACCTAGTGTTTTAATTTATAAAAAAAAAAAAAAAATATTTAACAGTGCATAAAAAAATTTACAACTTTTTCCCCAAAAATATCATTGCCCCATCAAGTATAACCAAGTTATTAGCGATTTAAGAAAAGGACCCATTTTGATTTTTGTTTATTATCTAGCGTGCTATGGATCTTTTTTAAAACATTAAACAATCACTGAATAGATCCAAGAAAGGGGAACAGTTTATCTAATTTTAACTTCTTTGTAGCTCTTACCGTTCACGAGATCCCAATAGTGGCCCTTCTATGTGGACCAGCCTGTATACTTTAACAGTAACCCATCTATAAAATTGCTGGTAAGTGTATATTATTATTGATTTTAAGCTTTTACTGTAACATAAATATAAACATGAGAAGTACAGTTTAGTTCACTGTACGTAAGTTTTTTTCCTCTAAATTAGCCTACCAAGTAACCGAAGGTAATAAACGTTATTGCCTACCAAGAATCGCATTAAAGATTTAGCACATATTGAGCGAAATAAGACGTAATGGAACGTTTCATCGCTCTCGGTTTATCGTAGGCCGATTCAGCACGGACTCGTTTTATTGCTGGTGTATAAATTATTCAAATAATATACCTTAAAATTCTGGAGCAGCTTAAGAAATCTAACGGTGCTATATCATTGCAGCGAACAGGTAACATGTTTCAATCTTTCATACGATTTTGAAAAATTACGTCAAGTGTGTGCATTTCGACACAAAGAACATAGGGATATTAGTGACAATGGGAGATAGAAGGACGGTTAAATAAAAAAAGGAGTGTGTTTTTACGTGCTAAGATAAACAATTACACTAAAAATGTTCATAATCGTATTGTATCTAGTCCCTGAAATATCCTCTATGGTTTACAATTACCTGTGATATACAGGGATGCGCAAAAGTATGGAAACAAACAAATATCTAGAACACTATTAAAAATATTTCAATGAAATTTGGTATTTAACCGTTATCGTATAATCCGGATTCGATAAAAATATTGAGGTTGCGATATGACTTCCGGTTCAACCGGAAACGGACTCAAACTTTGAAATTTTAAATGGAACACCCTGTATATTTTTATATTTTTGGATTCCTCTTTAAATTTACTTCAAAAAATGTTTAAGGTTGCATGGGGCTTAAGTCGACCGTTTTCGTTAAAATCACATTTTTATGAAAATTTTGAGCTATACAGCATTGTTAAAAATTTTCAACATTTAAGAACTTTGAAATTGCAAGTAATTTTTTTTTAAGTTTATGTTGACAATAAGCTTACTAACACTTTGCACACTGTACATTTAAAAAATATTATAGAGGGCGTTTTTTACGCTTGTTCAAACTTGTACAACTTTAAACATCGATAACTCATTTTTCTTAAATACAACACCCTGTATATTTTTACACATTCTTATAGAAAATGTAATTCTCCTTCGAAAACATAAAGGCTGTTTTTCACCTAAAATTGATATTTTCCGAGATATCGCGATTTTATTGTTGATTATTAGGGCAACGTAATATTTTCAAGTAGGCTATGAAGAAAGACAGTGTTAATTTAAACAATTGAAAGAAAAAAAAACAAGAAAGTTATAAATTTATCTTTTCCGTACAAATTTTTGACATTTTTGTTAACGAATTTTACCATTATTACTTTTGAATTAAGATTTTTTAAAATTATTTATGCATTTTTTTGTTGGACCAGTGTGATGACAAATACTAAATCCTATAAACTATTTTTTGCATGTTTGCAATACGACTTTTGGTTTAACCGACCCAACCATAACCTTTTTTTAAATTTAAACATAAGGCAGGTCAGTTATTATTTTTTTTAATCAGCGTTTTTTTTTCGCGTACCTAATACTTTATCTATTGGTTTTATTGTGACTTTGTAAGCGATCAAACTCAATTGTATGAACAATATTTTGGCCCTGATAAGGACCGATTAATTTTTGCCAAGTCGTGTGATACGAAGCGCACAAGGTTTCTTCTCGGTCTTCTTGGGCAAGAGGACGCAGAACAGAAAATATTGCGAATTTATAAAAATTAACAAAATAGGGAATACAAAAATTTAATGGATACGATGCTCGAAATGACCACCATTTACTTCTTGGCAGTAGGCTAACCTATGCCGAAATTCCGTAAGAATGTTTAAAACCACATCTGGCCAGATTCTTCCAAGTTCTTTTGTTATTCGGTTTCTCAGTTCGCCTAAATCACCAAGTGGGTGTGCATAAACATTAGATTTTAAATGTCCCCAAAAAAAGAAAGCTAATGGAGTTAAATTCGTTAACAAAAATGTCAAAAATTTGTACGGAAAAGATAAATTTATAAGTTTCTTCTTTTTTTTCTCTTTCAATTGTTTAAATTAACACTGTCTTCCTTCATAGCCTACTTGAAAATATTACGTTGTCCTAATAATTAACAATAAAATCGCGATATCTCGGAACGTATCAATTTTAGGTGAAAAACAGCCTTTATGTTTTCGAAGGAGAATTACATTTTCTATAAGAATGTGTAAAAATATACAGGGTGTTGTATTTAAGAAAAATGAGTTATCGATGTTTAAAGTTGTACAAGTTTGAACAAGCGTAAAAAACGCCCTCTATAATATTTTTTAAATGTACAGTGTGCAAAGTGTTAGTAAGCTTATTGTCAACATAAACTTAAAAAAAAAATTACTTGCAATTTCAAAGTTCTTAAATGTTGAAAATTTTTAACAATGCTGTATAGCTCAAAATTTTCATAAAAATGTGATTTTAACGAAAACGGTCGACTTAAGCCCCATACAACCTTAAACATTTTTTGAAGTAAATTTAAAGAGGAATCCAAAAATATAAAAATATACAGGGTGTTCCATTTAAAATTTCAAAGTTTGAGTCCGTTTCCGGTTGAACCGGAAGTCGTATCGCAACCTCAGTATTTTTATCGAATCCGGATTATACGATAACGGTCAAATACCAAATTTCATTGAAATATTTTTAATAGTGTTCTAGATATTTGTTTGTTTCCATACTTTTGCGCATCCCTGTATGTATAGTGGAAACTGTTAAAGATGAAACGATTAGGACCGAGACAGTTTTTCGTCTTAAAAGAATTTCGTGTAAAAAGAAGTATGCAAAAACTCACCAATGTTTTTAATGTCTTTCTTTAAGGTCTGATAGCACTGCTTCTCTCCACCGTCTTATCGGTCAACCTTTCATCTTTTTGTAATTTGGTGTTTTCCAGGCTATCGCCTTTGGTGTTCGTCCATCTGTCATTCTTTCGATATGACCCAGCCACTGTAAACTTTTCTCTTTTATTACTGTCAACTGCTCGTCCCTTATAGGTTATACATATATTTCATAACTTTCCCTGTTTGTTCTTCTCTCATATCCTTGTTGTTTTCCTTCCTCCCAAAACTCTTCTAAGTATTTTCCTCTCACATCTCTGCAATCTTTCCTGTGTTTTCTTATTCAGTATCCAAGTTTCGCAGGCATATAGTGCTGTTGGTCGCAATACTGTTTTGTAAGGGCGGAATTTAGCATCTCTAGATAACTTTCGCCCTTAGTAGTTGGTTCAAGGCTCCGGCACATTTATTTGCTTTTGTTAATCTCGCCTCTATTTCTTTTTCTTCCTCAGAGTTTTTTTAATATTCTGGCATCCATATAAACAAACTCATCCACTTCTTGCAGCCTCATTTTTCCCAATGTCGTAGTTATTTCTAGGATTGCATTTTGCTGACTTCCTCCAATAGACATAACTTTACATTTCTTCTGGTTTAATTGCAACTCCATCTTAAACGCCTGCTCCACCAACCTGTTTGTCGCGTGTTGTAACATGCACCTCGTATATGAAGGATAAATATTTTATAGTAAGGAAAACGCAAGTTTAGCAGAAAATAATCACGTATGCAACTGGATGTTCTAGCTAAGTGTCTATATTAAGTTAGAGCAGTAGTTACAACAGCTGTAGAGCCGGACGACACAGCTTTTATACATAATGTATAAAACTTTCCAGTGTTATCACGTTTCCTACTTTTTGGGTAAATTATAGTCGACTATTACACGGTCCTGTGAACCCATGAGCAATCGATTATCAGGGCTAGTAGTGTAAACGATGAGATTAAACTAGTTGCCAGTTTAGCAAATGAAGCACTTAAAGTGGGTAATTTGTTCATGTAGAACTTTTGCCTGTAGCGTGGGCCCATATTTTATTTTGTACGTTACTTTTTACTCATATTTGAATGTTCTCTTATAATGCGTTCAGTAATAAAATCAGAAAAATAATTTATTCAGCACAGTATATAATCAGCTGCAATCTGTGCCCTTGACTATATCTTCTAATTTACGAAAATGTAAAGGCAGCACGCGAATCGCTCATAAGTATTCGTGATAGGAGCAGGTCGTTTGCTGCTCGTATATTTTTTTTTTTTAAAGAAACATCGTTTCACATTAATCATGTAATTGAAACTGATTATTTCCTTAAATAACTGTTCAGTTAGAAATTACTACTACTCCTGGTAACACTTAACGGCTTTATAGAAAATAGTAAGAATCTGCTTTTACCACTTAAATTTAAAACATTCATTCGTTTATTACAACGTTGATGTTTTATAGTCTTCACTTCTCATAACAATGACCAAAATCTAGAAGTAAAACAAGAATTAAGTACATCCGTCCAAGTGCAGCAACGCCTTAAAGCATTCTCGTTGAATGAAATCAAAAACGAAATTAAGATGCAGACTACTCATTATCCAACTTGTCGGAGCCGACCGTCGGGAACTCCGTGTTGGGTGTTGTCTACATACCTCCCGACCAGTCCAACCAACACAGCCTAAACGTCTAACTTTTTTTTATTATTTTGGCTCTGATGCCGTTTTGTGGATAACAAATTTATAAATAGCGTTAAATTTTCGGTTTAATAGTCCTTATCTAGAGGAATGTGGTGGGGCGGTTGGCTTGTTGGATGGACTGGCCACCCGACCGTTCCAACTTGTCCAACTGTCGGGTTGGTCGGGTGACAGACTACACATTAAACAATTTATCGGAATGGTCGGTCGGTTTTACCGACAAATTGGTAGGTGAGTAGAGGCCTTAAATGAGTCAACATTATCTATGATTTAAGAGCAACTATTTATAGGGCCTACGGTGCAGTTAGAAGTCTCACAATTTGTCTGATAATATGTTAAAGAACCGGATTAACATAATCTCAAATAACCAAATTCGAGCAATTGCTTTTCGAGGAACTTGCGTTTCGAGCAACCTATTCTAGCTATTATTTAAGCGACATTCCATGTTTAAATGGAATCTTAAATACTCTGTTTGAATGGTAAAACCCTTATTTTTTGTAACATAAACACTATCACTAAAAATAAAAAATTAGTTTTAACGTGTTAACAAACAAAACTAACTTAATATTGACAATAAGGTAATAGGTCGTTGAATTTGCTTTGACGATCTCCACATAAAGCGACTGCTCTACTAACAAGGTATCGGGTGATCGAAAATGACTGATGGCCGCTAACTTCAGACCGAAAATAAAATAACCAACTTTTTGTTGGTATCGCAGTGTAAAACTAGGATATCAGTGGCGTAGTATTATTTTCGTATTCAGTGACAGTTCAGGTTGATCTGTCATTTCGTGCGCGATTAGTAGTTTCTCGTTTTAATTTGCATTTTTTCGTAAAAATCAGTTATCAGTTTTCCGTTGTCTGTGCGTTCAGGTTGTTCTATCATTTCGTGTGTGATTTCTACGTAGTTTTTCGTTTTAATTTGCATCGTTTCGTAAAAATCAGTTCTTCAAAGAACAAACTATTCATGATGGTGTTCACACAAGAACAAGATGGGTTTATATTGATGGCGCACTACCGAAGTGGTAACCGTAACGACGATGGCGATTGGACTTATTCTCTGCAGTCAACTATTGAACAGTTTCAAGAAAAATTTCCAGACATAGAAATTAATCCCAAAGTTTTTGCCACCCATAAACGACGTGTAGTTGACCGCTTCGAAAACAAGCACTGTGTGTGTAGGGCAAAATCATCAGGTCGACCGTCGCGTCGGTTCTTATGGTGCCTGTACACCTGAGAGTAAAGTACTCTCGAGAGTAGCGTCGCCAAGGATACAGCCAATCGCGAGTTACTCTCAGGGGCTGTATCCTTGGTGACGCTACTCTCGAGAGTACTTTACTCTCAGGTGTACAGGCACCATTACGCAGGAAGTAATCGAAGATGTTCAAACAAGAGTAGCCATAAGCCCACAAAAATCTATTAGAAAACTATCCACTCAAACAGGCAAGGCATTGCATTGAATTTAGATTTTCACAATTACATTAACACATTTTTAGGACTTTCATATGGCAGCACACAAAAAGCTTTAGTGAATGTTTTACATTTACACCCCTATAAAGTGATAACGATTCCCCTATTATTTCCACGCGATTTTGAAGCAAGACAACGTTATTGTACCTGGTTCAACCGACATTTGTACCATAATGAAATTTTGGACCTGACATTTTTTACTGACGAAGCATGGTTTCATCTGTCAGGGTATGTTAACAGTCAAAATTATAGAACTTGGGGCGCACAGAATCCTCACATTTTTGTTGAAACTGTTTTGCATCCACAAAAAGTTGGAGTATGGATAGCTATCTCACGAAGAAGAATTATTGGACCAATATTCTTCTACGATACAATCAATGCCGAGATACCAAGCAATGTTAGGAACATTTATTGATCAACTGCACGATGATGAAATTCAAAATGGATTTTTTCAACAAGACAATGCCAGGCCTCATGTAGCACATAGTACAATAGCATTTCTCGAAGAATTATATGATGACAGAATAATTAGTGCTAACTTATGGCCACCAAGGTCTTCTGGACTTACACCACCTGACTGTTTCCTATTTGGATATTTAAAAAATCGAATTTTTGCGAACAGGCCACATACACTTCGAGAATTAGAAGCAATTAAAATTGAAATTAACAATATATCACAAAATATGTTACAAAACGTGTTTGAAAATTTAAAAAGACGTGTTAATTTATGTTTAGAAAATGAAGGAAGGCATTTTGAGCACCTTCTGTAAACTTGTACATATAATACAACGAAATAAGGAAAGGAGTTTCAGACGACCATTTAAAATACGCGCCGACGACGATATTTCGCGATTTTTGGCGCGCGCGCGTATCCGGGGCCGCTCTTTCGATCGCGCGCGCTCCCGACGCCGGCAATGGTCTTCCGGAGAAGCCATCGAGGAAAACGTGCGAAAATTTTACACGCAACATTTAAATCGGGTCGTCGGGAGCGAGAATTTCGTCAAAATTTGACAATTTGACATGTTGACGTGAACTTTGAACACTCGAACCTTCTCCGATTCGACCTTTTCGCGCATGTGTCGTACCGATTCGGATTCGTCTCGCTCTCCCCGACAAGTACGTACCAAACAATCCCACTTTCGAGTCGAATTCGGACCACGAACGAGAAAAAGCGCAGGCGCGCGCACGCGCTACATACTGACGAAATAAGGAATCGAGTTTCAAACGACAATTTAAAATACGCGCCGACGGCGATAATTCGCGATTTTTCGCGTGCGGACGTATCCGAGGCCGGTCTTTCGATTGTGCCCGCTCCCGAGTCCGGCAATGGTCTTCCGGAGAAGCCATCGAGGAAAACGTGCGAAATTCTTACACGCAACATTTAAATCGGGTCGTCGGGAGCGGGAATTTCGTCAAAATTTGACAATTTGACAATTCGACGTGACCTTTGAACGCTCGAACTTTCTCCGATTCGATCTTTTCGCACATTTGTCGTACCGATTCGGATTCGTCTCGCCCTCCCCGACAAGTACGTACCAAACAATCCCACTTTCGAGTCGAATTCGGACCACGAACGAGAAAAAGCGCAGGCGCGCGCACGCGCTATATACTAACGAAATAAGGAATCGAGTTTAAAACTACGATTTAAAAAACGCGCGGACGGCGATAATTCGCGATTTTTGGCGTGCGGACGTATCCGGGGCCGGTCTTTTGATTGCGGCCGCTCCCGAGTCTGGGAGAGGTCGTCCGGAAGTAAAATTCAGACCGCGAACGAGAAAAAGCGCAGGCGCGCGCACGCACTATATACTAACGAACGTCGAATTTCTTTGACGGGTCCTATAAAGGATCGACTTTTAATATGTGCACGCTCCGGACCTCGGAAAAAATTGTTTGCAAACGTAATTAACTAAAACGTGCAAAATTTTTCGTATTTACGTCGCGCGCGCCCGCACTATACACTAACGAACGTCGAAAGCCTTTTTTCAAAAAGCGATTAAAAATGCACAGAGGCGCGTTTTTTTTGTCAAGTCGTATAGAGTATAGAGGATCGAATTTTAATATGTGCACGTTCCGGACCTTAAATATAATCGTTTGCAAACGTTATTAAGTAAAACGTGCCAAAATGTTCGTACATACATGATGAAAGCGCCGTCGCGCGCACGCACTGTCAAACTTTGACAGAATAATGTAAACGCTCAGACCTTCTCCACTGTAGCTTTATGTTCATGTATCATACCAAATCGGTATCGCCTCGCTCTCCACTAAACATACATACGAAACAATCCCAGTTTCATGTTGAATTCAGAATATGAAAATACGATGATACTGTCAAAAAATTTCATATGTAACCTACAAATTGAATTATGTCAAAAGACAGTACTGTCAAACTGGCAGCATAACCTAGAAATTGAAGTATGTCAATACTGTCAAACTGACAGCATAACTTAGAAATTGAATTATGTCAATACTGTCAAACTGACACCATAACCTACAAATTGAAGTATGTCACTCACTGTCAAACTTTAACAACATTCTATTATTATATATGTAATTTCAAACTCCATGCAACGGACCGTGATAGCCGGGTGGGTCCGATACGCGTTCACAACGCAGCGTCTGCGGTTCGAATCCGGGTGCGGGCAAAAAGAGAATTTTCCGCGAAATTTTCTGTCCGACGCACAGTGGTCCCGCGTCCATGCTAACGTGCGTCAAAAATAAAAATAAATGAAGGACCTAATTCTGATGGTTTAAATTAACAGGGTTTTAGGTCAAATGTATATTTAAAGTGTATTTTTTTAAAAATCTACTTTGCAGCATATACAGGGTGTCCCCATTATACACGGCAAAAAAGTAGGTGCATATTCCTGAGTGAAAATGATGACCATTTGTCAAATATTTTGTTATCCGAAAATGCTTCCTTTCAAAGTTAGAGACCTCCAAAGTTGCAAGAAAAAAAATTCAAAAAATCGATTACGTCCTAGCCGTTTAAGCTAGAGCTATCAAGCTTGGCCGAAATGTTTGGGTGTTTCCCATTGACTTTGTGGGATAATTAGAAAGAAAACACGTAATTGGAAGTATGATTTATAGTCAGGTCATCCGCTTACAATCTTCAGAATTTTTTTCTCTGGAATAAAATTAAAAATGTCATTCGTCCATAAGAAAGTACGACTTAAGAGGAAAAAATTCGTTCCTTTGTTTTTTGCTGTAAACGTTGCCGTTTTCGAGAAAATTAGCGCTAAAGATGCATCGACAAACTCTGTTTATACACCTCAAATATTTTTTTTAACGAAACTCAGTTGGCTAATGTCATGCTTGACTTGAGGCTTGTTCATAATAAACTAAGTGAATGTCGGCTTTCGTTTAGAGTATACAAGTTTGTGTATGACATTTTTAGAAAAAGGTTAGGTTATGAACAAGCCTTAAGTCAAGCATGACATTAGCCAACTAAATTTAGTAAAAAAAATATTTGAGCTGTATAAACAGAGTTTGTCGATGCATCTTTAGCGCTAATTTTCTCGAAAACGGCTACGTTTACAGCAAAAAACAAAGAGGGACGAATTTTTTCCTCTTAAGTCGTACTTTCTTATGGACGAATGACATTTTCAATTTTATTCCGAAGAAAAAAATTTTGAAGATGGTAAGCGGATGACCTGACTATAAATCATACTTCCAATTACGTGTTTTCTTTCTAATTATCCCACAAAGTCAATGGGAAACACCCAAACATTTCGGCCAAGTTTGATAGCTCTAGCTTAAACGGCTAGGACGAAATCGATTTTTTGAATTTTTTTTCTTGCAACTTTGGAGGTCTCTAACTTTGAAAGAAAGCGTTTTCGGATAACAAAATATTTGACAAATGGTCATCATTTTCACTCAGGAATATGCACATACTTTTTTGCCGTGTATAATGGGGACACCCTGTATATAAACAAAAAAAATGTCATGTTAGTATCTACAAATAATAATAAAAAAATTATTTCCAATTAGTAACTTTATAATATTGACAGTAACATCTAAATAATAAATAATAGTTAGATAAAAAAGTCAACTAATGATACGGCGAGAAACCAAAAAACTTACATTGACTGAAAAATAGAAAACATTATTTAACCATTATTTATTATGTAGATGTTATTGTCAATATTATAAAGTTAGTAATTTTAAATAAATTTTTGATTATTAATAAACATGCATCTCTAAATTAAATTATATAATTAATAACTTAGAGTTTCTTTAGACAAATTTGAATTTTTTTCACAATAATAAGATGAGCCTTTAACGAAACAGAAAGTAGAATAACTCGAAAAGGTGGAAAAATATGAGCAAGACGGCAATGAAAACTAATACTTTAAGGTTTAAGGTATCATATTTTTTTTAAATATTCAAGGGCACGCGAGGGCACACCAACTAAAACTTTAATTTAAAAATAATGGTGCAATACAAAATGACAAATAAATGCAATCTCTTAGGACACCAATAACTACTAAAATACATAACATAATTATTTATTAAATACATTAAATTACTATGCACACCTCGGCCTTCAACCTGCATTATAAAGAAACTAAACAAAATCAGCCGTTTTTTTGAAAATAATTCACAAACACTGATCTTTTTCGAGCGCTATTGATAAGGCGGTCAATGAGTTCCATGCATTAACATTCGACGATAAAAAAAGTAATGAAATGTACTTGTGAGATAAATTTAATTATAAGTATGGTAATGTTTGGCTTTAGTTTTGTTCGGTAGGGAAGAAAAAAAACAAAAATACGAACATAAATTTTTTGATTTTTGTCATAGGAAGGAACCACTGTGCGACGGTACGTGCGTGCGACACGAGTTGTTCGGGTAGCGATTATATAGGGTTTGAAACAGGGTCCGGGTGCGCATTGCGTAGTTGATTAAGATTAATCGAAATTAAAAAGCATCTTCAGTATAATTGAATTTGGAAAACATTAGGTACAAGCTGTGAACGATGTATCTCTGGAACGGAGCCACCCAGACATGGTGGTGTGGGGGCTTTGCAGCAAACGAAAGGTAGTTTAATACGAATTTTAATTAATACAAAGTTGAAAAAAGAGGCATCAATGATTTGGAAAACATTAAGGTACACGAACTGTGATCGATGTATTATTATATACTACTAACTATACTACCTTCTGGAACGGGGGAGCCACAAGAGACATATGGGGCTTGCACCAAATGCGAAAGGTAATTTAAATGTTTGAAACTGTGGAGACACTACAATAGTTACTGAATTAGAGAGAGGCCCCCACAGCAGCTAAATAAGTAACTAAACTCAGTGGCGCACGGCATATGGATATAAGTCCGCGTTCACAATGAACGTAGTAGATAACAGATAGTAGTAGATAGTGGGTTAGTAGCTAAAGTTGAAATGCATAGAATCAAATGCAAGTGTTCACAATGGACGTAAGATTTACGTAGTCACTATATGGTAACTAAAGTGAACTATCTATGTTTAAAATTAATTAAAATTACAATGTTGAACGATGTTTAATACAACTTATTACCGTTATAATCCTCCACAAATCATCATGTAGAAATAAATACGTAGAATACAAGGTGTCAATTTGATAAACAACCTTCCGCGTTTAAATTGAGGTTATGTGCTATGCTACAAACAAGTCGGCTGTTACCCGTATCCAAGTAAACATTTCGATACGGACTTTTTACGTATTACGCACTAACCACTACCTACTATCTGTTATCTACTACGTTCATTGTGAACGCGGACTAACGCATAAATAAAGTTAAACCATAATAAAATTATTTGTATACGTTGAAACGGTACCACTTCGAAACAAGGGACTTGCACAAAAAAAAGCAATTCTTTGCACAAAGAGAACTCCACGCGAACCCATTGGGTGCGAGCGCGAGTAGTTTGGTGGCCCATTTATTACACTTTGAAAAGCATCATGTACGAGCGCGGAGCGCGAGTAGTAGGAATATAGATTTATTCTAACTTGAAAAGCAATAACGAGTGTTGTGAATAAAAGTTCAGGCCGATAGTTAAATCTCCTTAAATCTACCCATAAGCGTATAAAAATCGCGAATTTTCTTGGACGGGTCGTATAAAAGATTAAATTTTAATATGTGCACGCTCTGGGCCACAGAAAAAATAATTTGCAAACGTTATTAACTAAAACGTGCAAAAGTTTTAATTTTTACGTCGCACTAACGAACGTCGAAAGCCTTTTTTCAAAAAGCCATGAAAAATACTCAAAGCGTCCGAAAATCGCGATTTCTTTTGTTGTATTAAGGATCGAATTTTAATATGTGCTCGCTCCGGACCTTGGGAAAAGTTATTAAGTAAAACGTGCAAAAAGTTTCGTACTTACATGATGAAAACGTCGTCACCCGCACGGTTTCTCCAACTTTGAAAAAATAATAGAAACGCTCAGAACTTTTCCACTCTAGCTTTTTGTACAACTATCATACCAATTCGGAATGGCCACGCTCTCCCCTAAATACATATGCGAAGCAATCCCAGTTTTGAGTTGAATTAAGACTTTAGTTTAGAATATGAAAATACGATGACACTATGAATATTCATTTATTCGGTTTTAAAGAGCAATGAAGAGTGTTGTAAATAAAAATTTCAGCCAATCGATTGTTCATCAACCCGATTAGTTATAATCAATATATCTTGGGAAAATAGAGAAACGGAACATGCACCAAACGCAAGGTAATTTTTGAGAAAAAAGATTTCTACCCGGATCCATTGGGTGCGAGCGTGAAGCGCGAGTAGTTTGATTACCGATTTAACAGAATTTGAGAAGCATTAGGTGCGAGCGCGGAGCGCGAGATTACGAATATTTATTTATTCTAATTTAAAAAGCAACAGCGATTGTGGTAAATAAAATTTGAACCGGTCGATTAATCGCCTCCAAAAAAAGTGACCCGCCTGGCTCAGCGCGATTAGTATGACTGTCGAATTTCTCAATTCTGAAAAGCATTTACGATATTGTATATAAAAATTTGAGCCAATCGATTGATCATATCCGGCTTAGTTATAATCGATATATCTCGGGATAATAGAGAAACGGAACGTGCACCAAACGAAAGGTAATTTTTTGCGCAAAGAGAATTTTACGCGCAAAGAGAATTCCACTCGGATCCATTGGGTGCGAGCGCGAAGCGCGAGTTGTTTGATTACCGATTTAATAGAATTCGAGAAGCATTAGGTGCGAGCGCGGAGCGCGAGTAGTACGAATATTTATTTATCCTAATTTAAAAAGCAACAGCGATTGTTGTAAATAAAATTTGAACCGGTCGATTAATCGCCTCCAAAAAAAAAGTGACCCGCCTGGCTCAGCGCGAGTAGTAGGACTGTCGAATTTCTCAATTCTGAAAAGCATTTACGAGTATTGTAAATAAAAATTTAAGCCAATCGATTGATCATATCCGGCATAGTTATAATCGATATATCTCGGGAACGGGGCCAATTAGGGACATGGGACTTCCACCAAACGAAAGATAATTTTTTGCGCAGAGAATTCTACGCGCAAGGCGGGATCTAGCGGTGAAGTAGCCCCGGGAACATAGAGACACGGAACGTGCACCAAACGAAAGGTAATTTTTTGCGCAAAAAGAATTATACTCGGATCTATTGGGTGCGAGCGCGAAGCGCGAGTAGTTTGATTACCACTTTAATAGAATTTGAGAAGCATTTGGAGCGAGCGCGAAGCGCGAGTATTACGAATATGGATTTATTCTAATTTAAAAAGCAATAACGAGTGTTGTAAATAAAATTTGAACCGATCGATTAATCGCCTCCAAAAAAAGTGATGCGCCTGGCTCAGCGCGAGTAGTATGACTGTCGATTTTTTCCATTTTGAAAAGAAATTACGAGTATTGTAAATAAAAATTTGAGCCAATCGATTGTTCATCGACCCGCTTAGTTATATCAATATATCTTGGAAACATAGAGACACGGAACGTGCACCAAACGAAAGGTAATTTTGTGCGCAAAGTGAATTATACTCGGATCTATTAAGCGCGAGCGCGAAGCGCGAGTAGTTTGATTACCAATTTAATATAATTTGAGAAGCATTTGGAGCGAGCGCGGAGCGCGAGTATTACGAATATGGATTTATTCTAATTTAAAAAGCAATAACGAGTGTTGTAACTAAAACTTGAACCGATCGATTAATCGCCTCCAAAATAAGTGACCCACCTGGCTCAGCGCGAGTAGTATGACTGTCGATTTTTTCAATTTTGAATAGCAATTACGAGTATTGTATGTAAATAAAAATTTAAGTTGAATTGATCGATTGATCATCGACCTGCTTAGTTATGATCAATATATCTCGGGAACATAGCCACTGAACGTGCACCAAACGAAAGGTAATTTTTTGCGCAAAAAGAATTTTACGCGCAAAGAGAATTCTACGCGCAAGGCGGGATCTAGCGGTAAAGTAGCCCCGAAGGGGCTACGGAATCGCTAGTATTGCAAACAATATTTACCTAATATGTACTTTTAAAAATTAATAAAGGAACTGATTTAAAGTAACCTCACTTAATTGTTTTTCATAAAGCTTACTCTTACACAAAAAGCTTTGCAAATCTTTTTGACAACAAAAACTGTAGTTGTCATATTTAAATGGAGAATATTATTACCCGTTCTGTCAATATAAACTTCTTTCCCTACGCCAATGGTTTTCCCCTATGTGTTACCAACCGTTCGAATAAAGTTCCTAACACCCTTGGCATCAATCATTTTCGATCACCCGATATATTCTCTTATCTGTCCATTACTTAGCCTGTTAACGCTGTAATAGAGATGCGAATCTCTTCACTGCACAATGTTACGTTGACTCAATTTACAGTCTTTAATACGAACGGTCGCATTCTAACTTATAAAGGAAGAAATAAAGAACTTGTGCAACGTTGAGTGCTCGCCCGTGATCTGCAAACAATATTGTACTCCAGATACTTGTATCTATACAGTCAGCAATACCTGGGACAATAGGACTATAAAATACGTTTTTTGCTTCCGGGTAGACTAGCGACACATATCGACTCAAATTATCGTAACTTACGATTATAGACGCTAAAAGTCTGCACAAAAACACCTCGTTACTTTTTTATTATGTCAAATAGAATCAATAAGATAGTGATCATTCGGAAATGATTCTGAAAATTGTATTGTGATACGAATAAAATATAACGGAAATTATTTAAAAACGGATATTACTTCACGTATTTACTTTTATTCAAACTTGATACAGTTACCTCAGTTTTGTAACACGATATAATTTATTGTTATTTCGATGTACCAAATAATGATGGCACGTCGCCTGAAAAACGATGAACTATTGTTCGCAGTGTAGGTGGTCGCACACAGCCTACTGGTGAAATTTGTCGCATTTATTGAACCCGATAAGTTAATATAATTAGATTTAAAAAAAAAACACTTTCCTTTGTAGGAACCGCTTTTCTGATCTTCAGTTTCACAGTTTCAAAAAAATGTAGATAAATAATATTTTCATGGATACTTTAGACCAGGGGTCGCAAACTGGCGGCCCGCGGGCCGGATACGGCCCGCGAAGGCTCTACATCCGGCCCGCGAGCGTTGCACAAAAAAATTTAAAAAAACGGGGCAGTGAGCTAAAAAAAAAGGTCCTCACTGGTTAATACGGACTTAAAAAAGGTCCTCACTTCAACACTTTAAGTTCATTGGTAGTTAAAAAATGTCTTTCCTAAAAACGTAGAGTAACGCGGTAAATGAATTTACAGGTTATAATCACGATGCAGACTTACCGCTATTAACCATACTACATAATACATTATAATTATACACAGTTACATACATAGTTTGGTTACATTGGCGCAGCTATCGAATGCGTCAAGATCTGATATATTTTTTGTCCTTTTTTCTCCACTTTGTGCAAGTGCGACGTACGTCGTAGATAAGAAGTATATTTAGCGCGCCGTCATATTGGGGTAGTGGTAGTCGAGTCGTAGTACATTGGTAAAATAAAATTATAATTTCTTACATTAGTTATTATTATTAAATCATGTCTGTATTTAAAGTTGGGAAAAGAAAAATAGATGAAGAAGGCAGGGTGTTTCAAGAAAAATGGGAGAAAGCATATTTCTTTGTGGAAATAAAAAATATTCCAACTTGTTTAATATGCAACAAAAGTGTCTCTGTGGTGAAAGAATATAACCTAAAACGCCATTATGAGTCAAACCATAAGAACTATAATAAATATACCGAAAAGATACGCGATGATAAACTTAGAGATCTAAAAAATGGACTGAAATTTCAACAGGGAACGTTTTTGAATGTACATAAAATAAGTGATGCTGCTGTAAAATGTAGTTATGTAATAAGTCAAAAAATTGCTCGAGCTTCGAAACCTTTTAAGTGCAGTAGAAATTATGTGTCCCGAAAAAAAACAAGTATTTCAAAGTATAAGTCTATCAGGTAATACAGTTGCTCAGCGTGTTGAAGATATAGCAGAGAACTTTCAAGATATATTGCGTGAAAAAATTAAAAGTTTTGTGGCATTTTCCATTGCAGTTGACGAAAGCAAAGATATTAACAATATCGCTCAGTTAGCAGTATTTATTCGTGGCGTCGATGACAATATGGATGTGGCGGAAGGACTTTTAGATATAGTGCCCATGTCAGGAACAACAACAGGAAATGACTTATATTTGTGTGTTGACAAGAGTCTTGAATATGTTAAAGCAGACTGGTCAAAATTAGTAAGTGTGACTACAGATGGAGCTCCTGCAATGGTCGGTGTTAACGTCGGACTAGTTACGAAACTTCAAATGAAGAGGAAAACGTTGTGCGAGGACAAACTTAAATCGTTTCATTGCATCATACATCAAGAGTCCCTTTGTGCCAAAAAACTAAAGATGGAACACGTTATGGATGTAGTAATTAAGACAGTAAACTGGATACGCTCTCGTGCTTTGAACCATAGACAGTTCAGTGCTTTGCTTGATGAACTTAATTCACAATACGGAAGTCTACTGTATTACACCGAGGTTAGGTGGCTTAGTCGCGGCGTTGTTCTAAAAAGATTTTTTGAACTCTTAAAAGAAATCGACCTATTCACTTCATCCAAAGGGAAATTGATTCCTCAGCTCACCGATGAAGATTGGTGCAAAGATTTGGGCTTTTTGGTTGACATTACAAGCCATTTAAACATATTAAATGTTGCTCTGCAAGGGCGTGCACAAATGGTATCCCATATGTATGATTCTATTCGGTCATTTCTGACCAAACTCTGTCTTTGGGAAACCCAATTGGAAAGAAACAATTTAGTTCATTTTCCTACACTTAAATCGCTTTCTAAAAAAGCAAATGATGGTCAAAAGTACGTTTCCGAAATTCAGGAATTAAAAAGTGAATTTGAAAAGAGGTTTTCTGATTTTAAACGGGACGATAATGATCTTTTATTATTTAGTTCGCCATTTTCAATTGACATAGAAAACGTCGATGAGAACTTACAAATGGAAGTAATTGAGCTGCAGTGCAATACGGAGCTAAAAAATAAATATTACGAGGTTGGCACACCAGCCTTTTATAAATACATCGGGAGCAAGTACCCCAAATATAAAATCCATTGTGCAAAAATGCTATCAATATTCGGAAGTACTTACGTATGTGAGCAATTATTTTCAGTGATGAAACTTAACAAGTCGAAGTACCGCTCACAAATAAAGGATTCTAGACTGAATGCAGTACTGCATATTGCCACCCGAAGTGCAGAAGCGAATATTGACGTTTTAGTGCAGAAGAAAAGGTGTCAGATTTCGGGCTCAAAAATAAAATAATAATTAAAAATGTTATTTATTTTGAAAACGTTATTTATTTTGAAAATGTTATTTATTGCGATAATGTTTGTTTTTGAAATATTATTTATTTTGAAAGATGTTATTTATTGTGAAAATGTAATTTATTTTATTATTCTGAAAACGTTATTCATTTGTGAAATGTATTTTTTTTTAAATAAAAAAAATTTTAACCGCATCTCATTAAAAATTGTACACCAAGAGATTCTGTGAGCTAAAAAAAAAGGTCCGTATTTCAATACGGCCCCCGTTACTCTCACACCTCATTTACTGGCCCGCAGGGACATTTCAGTTTGCGACCCCTGCTTTAGACAAACGCGATAACAGTGGTTGACCGTTATTATTATTGGTATTTGTTATCATTTTCAAGGCCTGCTATTTAAAAATGTTTCAGTTTTCTCTAAATTATCAAACATTTTTAATAACTCGAAAATTGTTACAGATAGGTAAAGGAAACGCTAATACAGATTAGAAAATGAAAACGAAAATTGGCATTGTATTTGAATAAAACAAGTCTGAAGTTGTATTAAAACATTAAAAGAAAATTAAATTTTGGACACCCTGTAAGTAATGCATCGATTGCAAAAATTCGAGGATGAACTCCAAGGTTTCTTCTATGCATGTCTCAATTTAAGCGTTTTCTCTTCAAAAATAGCGACGGTAGATATTATTAAGCATCACGATTAAAATAAAACAATTTCAAGAAAGTCCAAAAATCTAAAAAACTACTGCAGTTAGGTATAGGAAATGCAATCAATAGTCCCTCTAAAGTAACGTGTTTAATACAAAAATGCAATAGAAATAGACCATTGTATTTAAAATAAGAAAGTAGATTATCGTCAGTATATTTTAATGCAGGGTCCCAATCAATTACCCTGTATAATATACCTATGGTTCAAAACACAATTTCTTAATACCAAAAGTACAAATTATATTTATATAAACTATGCAAATAAACTATTCACAGAATTTCAAATAAATAATATAATGGTTGGCTTTAACGCCAAATTATATTTTTCATCCTCCTATCCGTCTAAATAACAGATGAATCAGAATACAATTTACGACACTGTTGTTGTTAAACATTTGATTAATCACTAAAGAAAACAAAAAAATTAAATCAATTAAATGAAAATAATATTCACGTCAACCTAAACGATTCTATTTCATGCCTGTTAAGAATAATTGTAAATATTACACTTTTTTTGTAATTGTTAATTCTACCACGTCAGAGTTTCATTTAACCATTACATTATGAAATAAAGCATAATGTATTAAGACAATTAGTTGTATTGATTGGTAGTTTACAATAGAATAAAACGCTTATTATTTAAGTTTATTCTTGTGACCTCGATTTTACCTGTAATTTACATCCTTTAGGTAAATATGATATGTTGAGACATAATTGAATTGGTGCAATCCTGCTACAAGTATATTTTAGGAGCTAAAATGCAAAATTGCTTTCAATGATAACAGGATATTTTTAAGTTAGTACATAGCATTTTTTGTTAAAAAAAGAGGAATTAATACACAAGGAAATTAGAGAATTTTGTTAAATTGTATAAGGAAAAGACAAATATAATATAAATCGTGATAAAACGATTTACCATATTTTATTATTATTTACCGTCAAGTGCTCATGTCACAAGGGCCGAAAACCAGAACCGCAATACAGTGTTCCTAAATTACGCGTAAAACGCTGTGTTATTTTAAATTCTGACCAAAAAAAAAGCGTAGCTGGGATGAGTTCTGATAAACAGCATGTGAAGTCTTTTTATTTGTTAATAAAACATTAAAAAAACTAAACTAGTAAATTACATAACACGAGTTATAAGAAGTATATTACTAAGGTGACCAACTTTCTTACAATGAAAAGGAGGACACAAATTAAAGAGCAAAAAAAAAAGTAAATAAATAAGATACATTTTATGCATTGCAAACATTATAATATGATAAATGCTTAATAAAAACATTTCTAACTAACACTAACATGAAATTTTATGCTTACATGCCTATAACTATTTAAAGGAGAACTTCTCCATTGAATGAATATTTTTTAGCAGTGTATTATCTTCTAATAATATATTGGAAATATCTGAACAAGAAATGTCTTTCATATTGAATTTTACGGCAAGTGCTGCAGCTAGAGTATCAACATTCAATCTCGATTTCTCACTTGTCCAAAAATCATTAGCAATTGAAAAAACTCTTTCAACTGCTGCATTAGTTCCAGGGCAGCACAACACAAATTGAACAAGAATAAATAAATTTTCACATGGAATATGTCCACTTTTGAAATGGCTGAATATTTCCACCCATCTTTTATCAATTTCAACGTGTTGATTTTCCCATTGTATTAATTTTTCAGAATTTAAATATACATTCAGTCTTCTAATTGCTTCAAAGAGACAATTGTCGTCTATTTTAATATCTGGCAATTCTTTAGATAAAAACTCAACACAAGATTCAATATCTGTCCAACAAACTGGCGATGAAGCCAAAAAACACCATTGAAAACTGTTATTTGAGGGTTGTTTTAGACCATTCTTCGATATATTGAAAACATGTTTGGTAAAAATTCTGCACTTCTTTGATAAACTTTTTCGTTATGCCCGGATTGATTCCTTTAAGTCTGATAATTTTCTTTTTATAATTAAAGGAATTTTCTTCAAATCGAGATTTATATTGAAGGATAAAGTCATTCAAAATAAGGCTAACTTCTGTAGCTGAAATGTGTTCACCTTCAATCTTTTGAATCGTTTTGTGAAAAATAGATGCTTGATTATGTACAAAATACATTAATATCTCAGATATTTCATTATTGAAAAACGACTCCAGGATTTTAGGACATTTGTCTAAACTCAAAAAATGTAAGCGAAGAGGCTCGAATAATTGTAGAACACGCTCTATAGCAGGTGTTTTTTGTATTCAACATTCGCTTCTTCACAAAATTGTTTTAAAGTAGCCACGCGAACGGTAAAACGACTAAAATACAAATAAATTGTAGTTATTATTAATTCTACATCAATTGGCATGGCACATGACGCCGTGTTGATTGCATTTGACAAAATATGAACATTACAGCCTATTCCTAGTATTTTCTTTTGGAGATTTACAGATTTTAGTCTTCAAATATCGAAAAGGACAAAAAGGAGGGCAAAAAGGAGGACACTTTTCAAGGGAGGACAGAAGTGAAAAAAGGAGGACTGTCCTCCCTAAAGGAGGACGGTTGGTCACCTTAATATTACGCGTAGCGTTGAGTGCGCATTTCCACGAGTGCGTAATTGCTTTACAACTCGAGTTTTGTACTACACTTTTTCTACGACCACATAATATATACAATAATTTTATCTGCGTTTTGGCTAATAATAAACACACTTGTACGTACGCTTTTAATTGTCAATTTTTTAAATTTCATTAAACTTTGTAGTAAATAAATCCTTATCCTAGGTACACATAAATAGCAGAAATGTTTGGAAATATAGAAAAATAATTACGAGTACATTATAAGTATAGTAAAACAGAATTATATTTACCAAGAGAATAATTAAATTTAACATGTAACGTTTTAGATTTGTGTTGATTTTCATATTACTCTGTTGAATTAAAAATAAAAGTAGCATCATTACAGCAACGGTTGAATTTCCACCCTTTCCATTACACTGTCCACCCTGACTGATGTACAAATTTAACCAATAGCTTTTCGCTGCCGGGCAAAGCTCTCAAAAGCCTAGGAAACATACGCGAAATACATAAAATATGAGCGCGTATTTTTACGCAATACGTTTCAAAAATATAAATAGTTGGTACAACAAAGAGCTTTTCAACCTTTATGCAAGTGTTTGATTCGACAATAAATGATGTAATATACTATTATTGACGTTTGGTTGCATTTACGTTCCTAATATGCAGAATTATTAAACATTAGTGCTAGTTGTTGTTAATTAAATTAACAAACTATTAAAATAATATAAAATCATTCCATTCTCTCCATTTAGTCGAAACCATTTTAAAAGAACAAACTTACAATCTTTTAAGAAACTGAATAAATGTCGGAGATTTACAGAATGTTGCTTTTTAAGTCCATAAAGTCAAAGTACAAAGTTTTTAGGTAAGAAGCTTTATAATGAATCAAATAACTCGCCCACTTTCGCCATTTATTCATAAAATATATGTAATACATCTACAAAGACCTTTTAAAACTGACAGCGCTTGCCTGAATAGATTTTACCCTTTTCTAACTGCCAATCTTCAAGCTTTATAAAAATAAATCTTCTTGCAACGTAATTTCGAAAATTCAATTTGTGCCGGTAGATTTTTGCTTGTGGATTTGAGATGATAATTCAATCAATCACCACACCAGGAAATAACGTGTTAAAGCGGTTTCACTAAACAGAAAACGTTCTGAATATCTGCGTTTAAATGAATATTGCAAGAAACGCAAAATAATTTGGTACTTATCAGTTTTGGTGAACAGAAATGTGGTGTCTTGTAATGATTCAATTTGTTTTTTCGTTTCAAAATAAAGCTTAAATGTTGTTTGCGTGCGCATATTTAGTCTTCGGAATTTCTATAAACATTCTGTTTATCTAGTACATGTTATAGATAAGTTTAGAACTATTGAAAAATTTAATAGTGCCATCTTTATCGCAAAACTGCCTTATCAAACGTCGCAGATCTATATTAAATAGGAAGAGCCTGAGGCATATGACTTGATGTGGTGGCAAAATGCAAGTACTGGAAATAAATGCAGACAGAAATGTCAAACCATTGAGACAGAAACCAAGGATATCATCTATTTAACGATATTGTTTTACGAGATAAAATCTCTTTATGATGCTTCAAACTGACAAAATTTATAAAATTTTGCCACGAGCTGGTAATGCAATTAAATAAGAACTTAAAACAAACAGTAAATGGTTTCTTAAAATCATTTTTAACTGCCAACATTTAAATAATAAAATAATCTACAGACGAAGTGATGAGAGTCCTGAAAATGGTACCGATTACTTTTTAGAATTTCAGAAATATAATAAGAATTGTGGTCTTAAACTTTGATATATACAGGGTGAGTCACGACGGACGCGTCGGAGTTTTATGGCCAAACGGTATATATTTTCGAACTTTTGTCGCTGTTAGATTATGTAAGTCAATAAGGGCTACATTTTAAAAATATTTTTAAACATACAGGGTGCTCCAAAAAAGAGTGGCGTATCAAAGTTATACTTTTTCTTATGGAACACCCTGTATATTTTTACATTTTTGGATTCCTCTTTAAATTTACTTCAAAAAATGTATAAGGTTATATGGGTCTAAAGTCAACCGTTTTCGTGAAAATTGAATTTTCATGAAAATACAGTATTTTCAAAAATTTTCAACATTTGAAAACTTTGACAAGTCTGAAGAAATTCGTTTGGTGATAAGATTGACAATAGAATATGTAACACTTTGCACCACCCACATTTTTAAAATATTATACAGGGCGTTTTTTACGCTTGGTCAAACTTGTGAAACTTTAAACATCGATAACTCATTTTTTTTAAATACAACACCCTATATTTTTTTACACCGTCTTATAGAAAATTTAATTCTCTTTCGAAAACACTAAGGCTGTTTTTCACCTAAAATTGATATTTTCCGAGATATCGCGATTTTATTGTTAATTATTAGGGCAAAGTAATATTTTCAAGTAGGCTATGAAGGTAGACAGCGGTAATTTGAAACAATTGAAAGAAAAAAAAAAAACTTATAATTTTGTCGTTTGCCTACACATTTTTGACATTTTTTTTTATAAGAAAGTTGTAGATTTACCATTCTTACGTTTAAATATAGGTTTCTCATCAGGGCCACAATATTTTTCATATAATTGAGTTTGATCGTTTGCCAAGTCCTAAAAATCGATTGATAATGTATTAGGTACGAGAACGGAACGCTGATTTAAAAAAAAAGTAATGCTGACTTGCCTAATTTTACATTTAAAAAAAAAAACATGGTTGGTACTGTTTTCGGTAGAGTGACGTAGTATCGTATCGTAAACAGACAAAAAATGGTTTATAGGATTTAGTAATTATCTTATCACTGGTCCAATAAATAAATGCATAAATAATTTAAAAAAATCTCTATTTAAACGTAAGTATGGTAAAACTACAACTTTCCTATAAAAATATGTCAAAAGTGTGTAGGCAAACGACAAAATTATAAGTTTCTTGTTTTTTCTTTCAATTGTTTCAAATTACCGCTGTCTACCTTCATAGCCTACTTGAAAATATTACTTTGCCCTAATAATTAACAATAAAATCGCGATATCTCGGAAAATATCAATTTTAGGTGAAAAACAGCCTTTGTGTTTTCGAAAGAGAATTAAATTTTCTATAAGACGGTGTAAAAAAATATAGGGTGTTGTATTTAAAAAAAATGAGTTATCGATGTTTAAAGTTTCACAAGTTTGACCAAGCGTAAAAAACGCCCTGTATAATATTTTAAAAATGTAGGTGGTGCAAAGTGTTACATATTTTATTGTCAATCTTATTTCCAGCGAATTTCTTTAGACTTGTCAAAGTTTTCAAATGTTGAAAATTTTTGAAAATACTGTATTTTCATGAAAATGCAATTTTCACGAGAACGGTTACTTTTAGACCCATATAACCTTTTACATCTTTTTAATTAAATTTAAAGAGGAATCCAAAAATGTAAAAATATACAGGGTGTTCCATAAGAAAAAGTATAACTTTGATATGGCACTCTTTTTGGAGCACCCTGTATGATTAAAAATATTTTTAATATGTGGCCCTTATTGACTTACATAATCTAACAGCGACATAAATTGGAAAATATAAACGGTTTCGCCATAAAACTCCGACGCGTCCGTCGTGACTCACCCTGTATAGTAAATGGTAAATTTACGAAGCATAAGAGTACAATTAAAATAAAAGATTTATACGATTAATTAAAATAATGACTTTTAAGTTAACATAAAACCAAATTGTATTGTATTTATTTATATTTTAAAAGGTTGCTTTATTATAATCAGTAAAGAAATTGAAAAAGATAACAAGGTGAAAAACTTATAAAGTTCATTCCTGCACAGATGAGAACGTGGAGGGCTAATTTACATAAATTTTGGAAAAAAAAATTACTTTAGCAGGCAACACAATTTAATTGTGCTCTTTCTAAACATTTATTCAAACTGACTTAAATTATCCAACCAGTCATCAATTGATGGCAAAAAAACTTTTAAATGTTCCCATGAAAAATAAAGTGCATCTTAAATACTTAGCAAACTGTAAGTTTCACCACGTCATGTGATTAAAGCCCAAAGGCCTAAACTGTGAATATCAATTTCTTTTGTTGAAAATTTCCTTCACCTGTCAAATTTGCGCTTTCAACCAATCACTAATCGTAAATCTTCTGGAGACTACCAATAGAAGCATTATTACACGGTAATAATTTTACATACCCCTGTCAAATGTGGATCCTCCTGTCAAATTTGCGTTCTCGACCAATAACAAACTCAGATTTCCGAGTAACGACCAATAAACATAATCAAACACTAATAATATCCTTTTCGCAATTAACAAATTTTCATGCGTTCATTGGTCATTTCTAAGAAATCTGAGTTTGTGATTGGTCGAAAATCTAAATTTGGAGAGGGAATTAAATATTTTGGTCTTGATAATTTTTTGACGAATTTCGGCGACCGGTAGCGTTACTTAAACATAAATTAAACCACACCCCAGACGCACCACTCTGACAGTACTTGTAAAATTTGACGTAACATACATTTAATTTGACAGATAGGTTTAGGTGAAGGAAATTTTCTGACAAAATATAACTCGTGCATTGCAAATAATCTATAAGTTTTGACAAATCTTCACTCATACAAGTTGAATTAGGAAAAATCATTTGTGCACTTCGTGAGTTGAAAAAAACACCAGTGCACGAAGTGCACAAATGATTTTTTCTGATATACATTTTGAGATCTGCACTTTGTAGATAATGTTTTTCTTATGTACAAGATTATTTTCATAGAATAGTTGCTCTTGAATCATAGACCATTTTGACCCAATTAAGCATCTCTGTATCTTTTACGTGATTCCCATACTGTTAACGATAACTTGGACACCCTGTATAACAACAAATTTCGCAACTTGTCCCAATTAACCGACTTTGTAGCGCTTGAAACAAGCGAGTATCCTGTGCTGAAACTCGTTAATGGGACGCCTCATATTTACGGTTCTTGCAATTGTGTATTTGTTTATTAGTAAAGTTTACATCACGGTCTTTGTTATCAGGACGCCGAATCTTATTCTGCAATTTCTAGGACTGCAAAGCGCAGGCGAAGCGCGATGTATAAAGCAGGGTCTTGTGTATAGAGCGCACACCTCATCTAGTGCTCCTGTTGTGTTAGCAGTGCGCCACCTGGTTGACTACTTCAGCTACTGTTTACATTACGAAGAAAGGTAAGCGTTCACTTATATAACACAAACTCTTTGATGGTCAATGAAAAATATCAAAAATTACACTTCATTAATTTATAGAAACTTAAATTTTAAAAACAATCCCATCATTTAAAACTTTGTGCTTTGTTTTTTTGTTTAAACAAACAGAGGAATTAGATTAATCTGTTATAACAAAATTTAAGCAAGTTAATTCTTCAAAACAAAAAGGACATGCAAAACTGAAAGGTACATGAAAGTCAAATACTGACTGATGGTAGACACATTATATCATAGAACTTGTGGAACTCATGTAATACATTTTTGTATTTAGTAATTACGTATAAAATAAAGATAATATGAATATTATTGACGTCTGCGCATTACACCGGTTTAAACAACTTTTATAATTCTTTAAAACCGTACTTTTTATATAATCTTTTGTAGGTGTTGAATTTTAAATTATTTTGTGTTTATGAATTAAATATTTAATAAGCACTTATTATTATTTACCTTAGTGTTAGGTTAATGTTGTCGTCCTTTTTATTTATTTGTTTTAAGGATTTGGTCAATACTTTAAATGTACAATATGCAAGTAGAAATATTTGTGTTATATTTGTCAAGATTTAATCTATCTTTTCGTCGTTTAGAATTAATAAGTTTATGATGTAAATTGTTGTCAAGTACTTTTTATAAATTAAGTCATCATTGTGTTTTAAATATTTGAAGAAAATTAGGTGTTA
Source organism: Elmis aenea (assembly GCA_947652605.1). NCBI lineage: Eukaryota > Metazoa > Arthropoda > Insecta > Coleoptera > Elmidae > Elmis > Elmis aenea. Next base: position 4,884,775 of record OX393576.1, on the reverse strand, counting down.
AAAAATTGCTTCATTTATTTAGCATTTTAATAATTGCGGTAGTGTAAAGTAAAACCTGAAAATGCTTGTCTAATGTTAAATTTCCAATTTCGAACTTACCTTTAAGAAAGTTTTTGAATATTAATTTGGTCATAATCAAAGGACAAATATTCATCTCCTGTTCTTTTGATCTAATCGACGTCCTTGCTAAAAGAATAAGACAAAGAGTTCTTTCAAGCATCTTGAATATGAAATTATGCCTGGTTTTGTTTTCAAAAAGTCTTGTTAACACAGAGAATGCAATGGTTTAAGCTTGAAGAATTTGGAAGCTAAAAATTGCTGTGAAGCACAGGTTTTTGATATTTTTTAAATACCCAAGGCATAACATATAAAACCTAGATACAGTCTGTACAAAAAGTAACGTAACGGATCAATATCTCGTCTTGTGACAACTTTACAAAAAAAAGTTTCATACCAAAGTTGTTTATGGTAATTTACTACATAACCTAAAATTATTTTCAACTGTACAGTGTTTTGTTTTTGCGGATTCATACGTCACTATTTTTTTTTTAAACGGAACCCCCAGTATAATTTATAATTTTTAAATGTAAAATTCAATTCTCTTTCTAAAACTTATAGGTTTTATGTATCTAAATTTTGCCGTTTTTATAAAAATATTGACAGAAACAGCAGTCTAAAAAAATAATGATATATCACAACTTGGGTATGTCAGAACGAATTTTTTTTAAATTTTGTAGGACAATAGTGTCACAATGGTTGTCGACTAGTTACAATTTTAAAATAATACACAGAGTGTTCCCTATGCCCCTTCCATTTAGTCAAACTTCAAACACGAATACGTCAGTTTTTTTTTAATGGAACACGCTATGTTTTTACATTTTTTTTATTGATAATGTAATTTTCTTTAAAAAGTATTAAAGGTCAATTACCTCTATGTACAATCATTATCTCTCGAGTTATTGCGGTTTTCTTGATAATTTACGGAAACAAAACACAAATATTTAATAGCATTAAACTATTAGGCTTGGAAAATTCTCGAAAATTTGTTTTAAATGTCAAATTACATTATATTTTGATCTTTAAACTGAAAGATTTGTTAGATTATAAATTAATTTAAAAAAAAACGTACATAAAAATTCAAGTTTGATCTACATTAAAGAGTTTTATTTTTTAGGCTTTGACAAAAATACCTGCTTAGAACGCATATTGCATGATTACTTTCGTATACCTGAAATGCACAACTAATATTTAAAAAAAAAGATTAATATTTTTAATATTAACTATCTACTGCTCCTATAAACAGAATATTTTCAGTAGCATGGCTTCGATTAGTCCTATTATGTTCATTAAAATATACAATAAACAATTTTCTAGTTGCTTTTTCGCAATAGTCCCGTAAATAAATTATTATTAGGTATACCCTTTTCCAAAACACAAATAAAAATTATTAAACTTCTATTTCTTTTAAAATTAATTATAAACAATGCTACATACAGTCAAAAGATGAAAATGGAGTTGCACTTGACATTTAAAACAAATTTTCGAGATATTTTCCTACTTTAATGCTATTAAATATTATGTTTGTACTTTTATTATCAAGAAAACTGCAATAACTCGAAAAGTACTGATTTTAGATATAATTAACCGTTTATTGTTTTTAAGAAAATGTAAAAATATATAGGGTGTTCCATTAAAAAAAAAGACTTATTCGTGTTTTAAGTTTGACTAAATAGACTGGGCATAAGGAACACCCTGTGTATTATTTTAAATTTTAACTAGTCAACGACCATTGTGACACTATTGTCCTACAAAATTTCAAAGGAATTCGTTCCGACATAGCCAAGTTGTGAAATATCATTATTTTTGTAGACTCCTGTTTCTGTCAATATTTTTATAAAAACTTAAATAACTCAAAAACGACAGAATTTAGATATATAAAACCTATAAGTTTTAGAAAGAGAAATCAATTTTATATTAAAAAATTATCAAATATACTAGGTGTTCCATTTAAAAAAACATAGTGATGTATCGATGCGCAAAAACAAAACACTGTGTATAGTTGAAAATAATTTAAGGTTATGTAGTAATTACCACAAACCACTTTTGTACAAAACTTTTTTTTTGTGAAATTGTCACAAGGCGAGATATTGATCCGTTACGTTACTTTTTGGACACAATGTATAAAATAAGTTAAACAAATAATTGTTTAGGTGACTTCATTTTCAACAGCTTCTTAAACTTTGTTTTGGTGGATGTTACAAGAAAACCTAAAATATCATAGTATTGCTACCTTATTTTATTTGAATCATGGTTAAAATTCGGGTTTTTAAAACTTCATGCTATTAAAACGCCAAAAATACCACAGAATCATTGTAATTGTAACCCTAACGCTTTTCATAGATGGAAATATTGACAAGGGCGTTTGTTAAAAATCAATATTGTATTTATGAAACAGTATATCACGGAAATGTCGTTTACCATTCAGTACAACATTTTATACAGGGTGAGTCACGACGGACGCGTCGGAGTTTTATGGCGAAACGGTTTATATTTTCCAATTTCTGTCGCTGTTAGATTATGTAAGTCAATAAGGGCTACATTTTAAAAATATTTTCAAACATACAGGGTGCTCCAAAAAAGAGTGGCATATCAAAGTTATACTTTTTCTTATAAAACACCCTGTATATTTTTACATTTTTGGATTCCTCTTTTAATTTACTTCAAAAAATGTAAAAGGTTATATGGGTCTAAAGTCAACCGTTCTCGTGAAAATTGCATTTTCATGAAAATACAGGGTTTTCAAAAATTTTCAACATTTGAAAAATTTGACAAGTCTGAAGAAATTCGCTTGGAGATAAGATTGACAATAGATTATGTAACACTTTGCGCCACCTACATTTTTAAAATATTATACAGGGCGTTTTTTACGCTTGGTCAAAGTTGTGAAACTTTAAACCTCGATAACTCATTTTTTTTAAATACAACACCCTATATTTTTTTACACCGTCTTATAGCAAATTTAATTCTCTTTCGAAAACATTAAGGCGGTTTTTCACCTAAAATTTATATTTTCCGAGATATCGCGATTTTATTGTTAATTATTAGGGCAAAGTAATATTTTCAAGTAGGCTATGAAGGTAGACAGCGGTAATTTGAAACAATTGAAAGAAAAAACAAGACACTTATAATTTTATCGTTTGACTACACACTTTTGACATATTTTTATAGGAAAGTTGTAGTTTTACCATACTTACGTTTAAATAGAGATTTTTTAAAATTATTTATGCATTTATTTATTGGATCAGTGTTACAAGATAATTACTAAATCCTATAAACCATTTTTTGTCTGTTTGCGATACGACACTACGACACTCTAGCAAAAACAGTACCAACCATGTTTTTCTTTTTAAATGTAAAATTAGAGAAGTCAGTATTACTTTTTTTTTAAATCAGCGTTCCGTTCTCGTACCTAATACATTATCAATCGGTTTTTAGGACTTGTCAAACGATCAAACTCAATTATATGAAAAATATTGTGGCCCTGATGAGAAACCTATATTTAAACGTAAAAATGGTAAATCTACAACTTTCTTATAAAAAAATGTCAAAAATGTGTAGGCAAACGACAAAATTATAAGTTTCTTGTTTTTTCTTTCAATTGTTTCAAATTACCGCTGTCTACCTTCATGGCTCACTTGAAAATATTACTTTGCCCTAATAATTAACAATAAAATCGAGATATTTCGGAAAATATAAATTTTAGGTGAAAAACAGCCTTAATGTTTTCGAAAGAGAATTAAATTTTCTATAAGACGGTGTAAAAAAATATAGGGTGTTGTATTTAAAAAAAATGACTTATCGATGTTTAAAGTTTCACAACTTTGACCAAGCGTAAAAAACGCCCTGTATAATATTTTAAAAATGTAGGTGGTGCAAAGTGTTACATAATCTATTGTCAATCTTATCTCCAAGCGAATTTCTTCAGACTTATCAAAGTTTTCAAATGTGGAAAATTTTTGAAAATACTGTATTTTCATAAAAATGCAATTTTCACGAGAACGGTTGATTTTAGACCCAAATGACCTTTTGCATTTTTTGAATTAAATTTTAAGAGGAATCCAAAAATGTAAAAATATACAGGGTGTTCCTTAAGAAAAAGTATAACTTTGATATGGCACTCTTTTTTGGAGCACCCTGTATATTTGAAAATATTTTTAAAATGTAGCCCTTATTGACTTACATAATATACCAGCTACAGAAATTGGAAAATACAAACTGTTTCGCCATAAAACTCCGACGCGTCCGTCGTGACTCACCCTGTATACACGGTAAATATATATGAATTACTTCCGTCTCAGTTTTTTTTTAACCAAAAATTTACTTACATCACTTTAATAACGAACGGTTCAAATGTAACTTTCTGCTAACTCAATCGAAACTATCTCTTATATAAAACGAGATCCCTATAGTGGCCGGAATTAAGTGACAACCCCGCAAAATGCTTAATTAAACTTATCTTATTTATAAGTTATAAAAATTATTTATAAGTTCTTGCTCGGCTGGAGTAGAAGACAAAAAGGTTTAAAGGGATTATGCACGAAATTTATCACTACAATAACTGCAAATGTGATTAAATTCAAAATCAACCGTGTACGAAATTTAACAAGACTCAATTTCAGAAACAATATATTAGAAGCTATAATAACGCGACCGGGAGGTCCAAAGCTGTTCTTGGCACGACTTTTATTCATATATTGCCAATCGTCGTCTGAATATAGCTATTAAATATGTATTTCTGCACAGGTTACACTCTAAAGATTCTATTTATGTTCACATCATCTGAATGTAAATCATTAGAGAACTGTTAAGGGTGATTTAAATAAGCTAAGCAATGGCTTGACATATTATACGGTGAAGTTATAAAGTTGAACCTTTTCAGTTAAATCACACGATTATCAAATGAATAAAAAATGTTCGTTGTAGTTTACAACCCATTTTAAAAACTTGGTTTCTAAGTAATGATTTTTGTAATATGTACTATGTTTTAGTTATTAGTGGATAGAAATTAAATGATATAGGTATGAAAATACTAAAATGCTATATAAAAATACCGAAATGCTATACAAAAATACAAAAATACTATATAAAACATATTAAAATGGTATATAAAAAAATATTAACATGGTATTAAATAGTCGTGTACAATAGTATTTTACATAAAAAGAGTTTTAGGAAGCACATTACGCACGAGTGGAAAAATTACGCACGGAGCCGTGTAGTGGCGAGTGCGTAACTGCTTTGCAACTCGTGTTTTGTGGCATACTTTTTCTACAATCACATAATACCTACGATTATAACAGGTTTTTGGGTAATATACACGTGTCCCATGTATTTAAAGGCAGTTGAAAATATGAAACTATATACGGAGTTACATATATGAAAACTCATCACAAAATAAATAGCAATTAAGTTACAAAAATAGTTCTTCTAATTCTAGTAGCCTTAAATCAGTTCATATTAATATGCAAAGTCTGAGATATAAAACAATTGATCTCGAAGTATTTCTTGAAGTAAATAAATATGATATAGTTTTAATAACGGAACACTGGCTAAAATCTAATGAAATTCCTATGTTAAATATCACGAACTATAAATTAGTAAATTTTTCAAGTAGATTGGCACAAAAAGGTGGTGGTACATTGATAATGGTTAGAGATGACTTTGTCGTCAACAGTATTGATATCAAACTGGAACTTTGCAATGAAGATAACATCGAGTATTCATTTGGTGAGTTGATATTCCAAAAAATTAAAATTATTTTGTTTTGCATATATAGATCACCTTGTGGCCTAAGTCGTATTTTCTTGAATTGGCTTGATAAAGTTCTATTTCATTTTAGTAGTAAATATAAGAATCATTTTATTTTAATTGGTGGTGACTTTAACATCGAAAATAATTCATCAAATATATTAGAAAAACTTAATCAAATTTTATTGGATTACAATATTCCTGTAATTAATAATGAACCTACAAGAATCACTAATTTGTCGAGAACCTCTATTGACTACTTAAATATTAATTTGCCGAAGCATCTTTGTAAAACTTATACGATTTCTACTTACTTTTCTGATCACCTAGCTCTCTTTTTAGAAATTGATATCCCAATAAAGCCAACAGCTATTAGACACACTGTTATCAAAAAATTAGACTTAAATAAATTTGAACAATCTATTTCAGAAGTAAATTTTAATTTACTAATTAAATCTAGTTGCAGCGTTAACGATAATTTCAATGCTTTTCATGAAAAAATTCAAGATGTTTATAACAACTCTGTTATATATATTAATAAAAAAGACAAGAAAAATACAAAACATAAACCTTGGATAACGAAGGGTATTAGAATATCATCTGCCAACTTTAAATGCTTATATAGACTTACCATGACAAAAAACGAGGTAATTTGTAGATACTATAAGCTCTATAAAAAAATTTATCGAAAAGTAATTATTTTAGCTAAAAAATTTTACTATGCAAATTTTATTAAAGAACATTCGAATAAAAGTAAGGCTGCTTGGGATATTATCAATAACAACTGGGCGCTACATAAAAAAAAGCAAAACGATTTTAGTAAAATAAACATTGAAGATAAAACCATTTACAATGACAATGAAATTGGTAATGCTTTTAACACATTTTTTTCAAATATACCGTCGATGTTCAATAATCAAGATTTTTATTCTAATACCTTACCAAGTTTTCACAAGTCTATTTATCTCTTTCCATGTGATGAAGTTGAAATCAAGAACATAATATGTAATTTAAAATCGTCTAATGCATGTGGTATTGACAATCTATCGAACCTGATAATAAAAAAAATAAATAACTTCATCTCCAAGCCTTTAGCTATTTTAATTAATCAAAGTTTTGAAGAAGGTATTTTTCCAAATAACCTAAAGATTACTGTAGTTCAACCTATTCTTAAAAAAGGTGATGCATCTAACATTAATAATTACAGGCCTATAAGTTTAACCTCTATATTTTCTAAAATTTATGAAAAAGTCTATTATAATAGACTTTATAGCTTTTTAACACTAAATAATATTCTGTCACCTAAACAATATGGTTTTATGAAAGGCAAATCTACCAAGGATGCTTTATGCAAATTAATTAATTACGTTTATCAATATATTGATATAAAAAAGTCAACAGTGGCTGCTTTTCTTGATCTAAGCAAAGCTTTCGACATGATATCCCATACCTTACTACTAGATAAGTTATATAAAATTGGCATTAGGGGTAATGCACTGCTCTGGATTAAAACTTATCTACGTGATAGAATACAATATGTACGTATTAATGAGAGGTTGTCTGATCCTTGTTTCATAAAAAAAAATGTACCTCAGGGCTCTATCCTGGGTCCTTTATTGTTTATTATTTTTGTTAATGATATTTTTTTATTAAACCTGAAATCTGATATTTATCATGTATGCGGATGATGTATCTATTATATTCAATTGTGAAAATGAAAAAATTTTACAAAAACAAATTGAAAGAGATCTTTTTTTAATTAATAATTGGTTTAGAAAAAATTGTTTGAGTATAAATGTAAACAAGTCGAATTTTATTTACTTTAATTTGTTCAGAGAGAGAAACTATAGTTTAGCTATCAAATTAAATAATTCTTTAGTAAGACAGTCTACCAACGCTATACTATTAGGGATCATCATTGATGAATGTCTTAATTGGAAGGTACAAATTGATGATTTGTATAACAAAATTCAACCCTTATTATATCAAATATTTAAAATTAGAGATATGGTTTGCATTGATACCTTGATGATGCTATACTATGGGCACTTTTACTCTAGAGTATCATATTCAATTATCTTTTGGGGAGGTCACAGTAATCATTTGCGCAGAATATTTCTATTACAAAAAAAAGTAATTAGAGCTGTTTTTCGTTTAGATTACATTTCCTCATGTAAGCCGATATTTGTTAAACATAAAATCTTAACATTACCATCACTTCTTATTTTAGAATCGTTAATGTTCATATTTAAAAATTATGACATAATATGTCAGAATAAATCGTACCATAGTTATAATATTAGACATGGTAGTGATCTCTCATTTCCTTTGCATAGGCTAACCAATTTTGAAAAATCACCTCTATATACTGCAATAAAATTGTATAACCATTTACCTCCTACATATAAAGGTGCAATCAGGAAAAAGGGATTTGCTAAATTAGTGAAAGGGTTTTTGGTTGAAAACGCTTTCTACTCACTAGATGAATATCTCGATTGTGATGTATGATTTTCATTGGATTTTGGGATGTGGTTTTGTCCCTATATTTTATTTTATCTGTAATCTTGTTATAAATAATTTGTTTTTTTTGTGTTGATGTTTTGTTAACGGCTTGTTTTGTTATTTGTTCTTTTTTTTGTTGTCTATAATGTATTATTCAATGTTCTGCTGCTTTGATCAGCAGCTTTTTGTCTCATGGCATTTTTTGTTTGTGGACAATAAAGATTTTTATTATTATTATTATTATTATGTAAATACGTTGTCTTGTCAATTGTGACGTAAGCCTACTTTGACATTTCTAGACAAGTGTGCGTTTTGCTTACCGTGCGTTAGGACTCACTTCCTATGCATGTAAGCTTGTAAGCTGTACGGCAAGAGTAATTTACATTAGTGGTAGTAGAAAAATTATTGATTTTAAATTGATTTTTTTTCTTCATTGGTCCAAAAATATTAATGATAGAAGAGATACTACAATTTCAGAGAAATGTTGAAATTTTAAAACCCATTTTCTTTCAACAGTTATTGAACTTTGCTGCCATTCATGTTATTTTTCTTTAAGTAGAAAGTTTGTGGTAAAACAAAATTCATCCAAATGATCACCCACTTCTGTTTAAAACTTTTTTAAAAACGGTATCAGAAATAAAGGATCAGGCCAATGTCACCATTTTCAGTCATATCATATTGATTTAAATAGATAATCAATACAAATTTAATAAAATGATTGCACAAATGATTATGTATTCTGATAGTGATCCTTTCCAATAATTGTGAAATAATTTTTTTACATTCACGAGTAAAACCATTTGTGTTTTATGTTCAGATAATTGCAGTTTAAATTCTTTTACAGTAATAAAAGTTTCGCAGATTGAAATATTCTGGGATGTAATTTTCAGAATGTGTTTAATGAAAAGTTATAGCTTGACTGTGGCAAAAAAAAACATGCTTCAGCGAAGGGGTCATTAAAAAAGATTTTGAGAATTGTCGGAATTGTCCTGCTCCAAGAAGTGTATTTTGAGAGGCGCAAACAGTTTAAAAATCCTTAACAAAGTCGGTAATAGAGTCAACTACCTAGCTGTACTGTATCCCACTAGTTTTTGATCCTGAACATATTTCATCACAAACATTTTCAACTCGTATTGGTGGGACATAAAAGTATGAATAAATATTTACTGTTAAAGTCAGCTGGACTGGAAGTCATTTTATACCAATACTAACACAATTGTTCCATATGTGGCCGGCACAATAACCTCCAATTTGTTTAATGCCATACTTTTTTTTTAATAAAGGAGAAAATAGAGTTTTTAATAAATAAATAAATCCCAAAGGATATCGCTTTCAAATAAAGGGCTGTCCTTTATAATAAAGGACGTATGATAACCCTACTTATACCTGATAATTTGCGTGTCGTTTAATATTAGTGCCGTAATGCGTAACCGAGTTCTGATTTGCTCTATGCAGGTATTTGTCAAGCTGTTTTATTAAGTCGATTTCACCTGTTTTCCGTAGGACATTTACGTTAACAACAAAATTTGTTTTTCATTTAATCTTCCCAAATAAATGTCTAACCAAACCTAAGCCTGGACTAAACGCATTGTACAATAGAATAATCGTGTTAGTTATTAACTGTTAATTGTTTGTATTTCGTTGGATCCAACTTGATTAAACCACATATTTGGCGTTTCCCTTTTCGTTTCAAATTAAAGCGTGTTACTGGTATTTTGACACGCCAGACTTACATTTAAATCGTTGGGTTAGATCGAATAAAATGATATGTTTTGAACGCATGAAAAGAGGTAACTCAAACACAGCTGAATTATTTCAAACATTAGAAAGCTTTAAACGCTATTGGGGAATTTGTACAAATAATTTAATTTAGTGCTGCAAAAAAACAATGTTAATATTAATTTTTGCAAGTGGCGTTTACGAATAACAATGCACATTTTTTTTCCAACTGGAATATTAATAAATTGAACTTGACAATCGATATTTTAAGTTAATACAGTCTGCGATGTTTAGCTATATCTTGATAAGGACTTCTTGTTGTACAAATTTACTTAATGTATGTAATTTTGTATGTAAATTTAACGAAATTAATCTATTAATTGGAGAACTTTGGCAATTTTTTATATTCTGTCTCTTTTTTATATGTATTGGTTTGAAAACAAACGGTTTCTTTTCATTGTGAGTTGTTATATTTTATATTACATCATGCAATGGTTAAAAGGTCCTTGTATCGTAATTATCTCATATACAGGGCGATTCACATAGAAGGGCCACTATTGGGATCTCGTAAACGGTAAGAGCTACAAAGAAGTTTAAATTAGACAAATTGTTCCCCTTTCTGATACCTATTCAGTGATGTTTTAATGTTTTAAAAAACTTTCATGGCGATAATAAATCGGTCATACTTGATGGTACAAAAATATTTTTGGGAAAAATGTTGTAGATGTTTTTGCGAACTGTAAAATGATTTTTTTTTACAATTTCGTGTAGATAATTTAGATGTCTTAAAAGTATTGAAGGTGTTTCATGTCCACAGCTAATATTTCTCGAATTATTTCTGTTGTAATGTTAATTTACAGGTTGACATGCAGTCATGAAAAATAAAGGCGCAGACAACCTTTCACATATTCAGTGCATTTCAAAAATATTAATACCGATTCCCAGCTAAAGATATGTGTATGTAGGCAGTATTTATACTTATTTTAGAACTCCCAATTTTTGACTGGTTTAATAAGTAATGTAAATATTAAAGTAGTTATTTTCATTGCACGTTTATTATACAAAGTGTTTCTTAATATAGCAAAAAAATTCGGAAGGTGATTGATTCTTTATCGAAACTTAAGAGGAGCGTTTCATATAAATTTTTTTCTTAGACGTCTCCTTTCGGAGTTACACCCCCCTAAATTGGATTTTTATTTTATTTCTCAAATTTGAATAAATGTAGGAGAATGATATTTGGTAGATGTTTTATGCTTATTGAAAGGTTTTCCATAGTAATATCATCCCCCACCTTCACAGGGGTCTGAAAAGTGCGACCCCCGTTGGTTTTTTTATCAGAACTTTTTGGTGGGTTAAAATTTTGCAATTAAAAAATTTGTTTTTGAAAGCTTGATTTATTTTTAAAAAAATGTTTGACTTTTCTCGTAAAACCTACCGTTTTAAAGTAAAAAATAAAATAACTAAACATGAACCATCGAGTATTCCAATATAAAACGATTCATTTTGGAGGTTGCCATGGTTTGTTTATGTTCATATTGGGTAGAATTGACGGGCGTTAAAGCGTTGTCGCCGCGCAAACGTCAAAATGAATTACACCAGTCACTTTTACCCAATATGAACATAAACAAACCATAGCAAAATGAATCGTTTTATATTGGAATACTCGATGGTTCATCTTAGTTATTCTATTTTTTACTCAAAAACTGTAGGTTTTACGAGAAAAACTAAAGAATAAAAAAGTTTCTAAATAAATCAAGCTTTGAATAAAATTTATTTAAATTACAAAATTTTAATCCAACAAAAAGTTCTGATAAAAAAATCAATAGTGGTTCCACTTTTCAGACCTCCGTGAAGGTGGGAGATGATTAAAAATATCACTATGGGAAATCAATCAATAAGAACAAACCATCTACCAAATATCATTCTCCTACATTTATCCAAATTTGAGAAATAAAATGAAAACATAATTTTACTGCTCCCCTTTAGAGGAGTCGTCTAGGGAAAAATTTTTATATGAGAGACCCCCCTTGGTTTTTGATAAGAAATCACCTCTCGATTTTATTCGCAATATTTAAGAAACGCCCTGTATAAAATCTGGTAAGTTTTTGGTTACTGTTTAATTTTTCGGTAATTTTTGCGCGTTTGATAGCGTTTTGGAATTTATTGCATAACCTTTTTTGATACGTTAACAATCGAATTTCTTGAATATGTTATAAAATCGATTTTTTTTTCACAAAATTTAAGTTACGTGTTTGCTGTTTAACATAAATAAATAAGGAAAACCGCGCCAACTAAACGAAAACTAATATAATAAAATAAAATTAATAAAGCCTTACAACTTTATTGCTGTATTTAAACCATACATAAATTGGTACATTCTGTTCAACGCTTGTATCTTTGATTCTAAATCTTGTTTTTATAAATTTTTGTGTACATTATAAAACACGATGCTCTCGTGTTTTTATAATTATGCTGATTTTATTCAAATTTCACGGATTTGCAAAGGACTGAAAAAGTTTAGTAGATGCATGCGTGATGGTTTAAAACTTCATTACTATTCAAGTACACACTTTCTCCTGAATTATATTTTATATTTAAACATTCATTGCAACTACTTACTGACATATAGGGGTTGTTTTTTTTAAATTTCATATTAAATAGAAGGCATTTTTAAAATTCTTTTTTTTACTGAAATTTAACAAATATAGGGTTAAATAAAATTACAATTTATAGGATCGAATTTATTGAACATTTTAAAATTATTGTTGGTTTTGCCAAAAATGTGTAAAATCTAATCCAGTATCTCTTTAGCAATTGTATTGTTTTTGCGACAAAAGCTTATACATATTCGCACGTGACATTTTTTATTTAAAACAATTATGAATAACTCATACTTTCTAAAATATTCAAGGCGTTACTTCGTCGACAAAATCCGCCATGAATAAAAAAAGAACGATATAACCAATCGATTTTTCTGACTTAACATAGCAATTCAGAAATAAACGGAAGGGATAAAAGTGTTTAAAAGTCTGTATTGTGCGTTTACAAAGTACCGCATTTCAATAATCGAAATGTTATTGCACCGTTTAATGCGCTATCGATGGAATCTAAATCTACCCCATCGCATTTATGGGATACCTGGAAATTCAGTTCGTTCACTTTTTTGTAATGTAATCGGTTTTCGATATGAAAGATGCCATGATTATAACCAACAGGGACTTCGGTTAAAAACATTTAATACCAAAGGTTTTATACGAGGGGTAAGCAAAATTTATTGAGAATAAAAACACGGTTAATATATTCAAAGATTTTATTTTAAATATGTTCAAGTTATTCCCCTCCTCTCAGCATGACTATCTATATTTAAATTTTTATGATACAAAATCAATAAATATTACTTTCTTTATGTTCAAGCAGAATTATTTAATGGCCTTATTCTTTTTTAAAAGGTAAGCGTTAAATTAATGAGAACGATATTTTAAACGCATTTAAATACAATTCAAATATTGTAAAGAAAAAGTGTAATGAGGCGGTGTTCCGTATTGTATCTCCAACAATTTCAGTAGAAGACAGTCTTTTGTAATGACAAGTGGGTCGGATTTAACGTGAGAATTAATCAGGCTTACTCCAATTTTTGTTGCTCATACATTTCGTAATACGAGTTAAAATATTATTACAGAAACGATGTCTTTTTATAATAATATTTTTGTCAAATATGCAAGATATTTTTTAAAAACATAGAACAATTACTTTAATTCCCTTTAGTGGAGTATACAGGGTGTTGGAAATTCGATTTTAAGCATGGGGATCTCGCTTATTATAATAGCTAGAGTGTAGGTTTATATTTGGAAAAGTTGCTAAATTCAGTGCTCATTAATAATCCCAAGAGAAATAGGAAATATCTCAAACGGTATCTGAAAAAATTAAGAAAAACCACAAAATACGATTTTTGAAAATAGTCTATAACTTCTTTGGAGTAAAAAATTATTTAAATATGTAAAACCATTGCCGAAGCAATATTTTAAGCCGATTTTTTTGTAGGTCAGTTCGTTTTTGTTGTATAACAACCCTTTAATTTATAGGCACAATATTTGCTGTATACATAATCAAGTAGACTTTTTTTTAAATGTATTTATGTATCACACATGGTATTTTACTTCTACATTCACTGTCAAATTTGTAAAATTGCGTGTTTGGAAAACAACCCCATCGTTGTAATTAAATATTAAGAAACATTTGCTGTTATGCATTGCAGAAAGTGAAAATTTATTTGAACTTTTTTTTCATTTGTTTTCTTTTTTATAAGTTTTTGTGTTATTGAAAAATTTAGTATGTTTATTATTATGTATGCATATTGCATATATTAAGTTTTTGTCTAACGTAGAAAAAAAGTATTTTTTTCCGAGTATTTTGGTACTAAACAAGTTGAATTTCTATTTAATGAATAGAAAATTCGCAGTATATGGCGTTTTTCTTCGTTATTAAACAATTGTGACAGATACGTCAATGTTTAGCCTAAGCTTACCTCACCGTGGAATAGTCTTCATAAATATAACTCGTGCATAATTTTTTTATGTCGTTACCATGACAACCTATCAACAAATCCAACATTTTGAAAGCCGATTAATTGTCAAGGGTAATATAACTAGTGCATAAATTTTTTTGATATTTGCTTGCCTGTTTCACTGAACATTTGTCCAATTTCACTCCACAAAAGTCACAGAAAATTTTCAGATGACATTTTGTGTCGAGAAATTGTTAGAAGTTTCCTTGGAAACGGTAAGCAATTATCAAAAAATCTTATGCAGTAGTTTATATTACCCTTGAAAATTAATCGGCTTTCAAAATGTTGGATTTGTTGATTGGTTGTCATGGTAACGACATAAACTCAAACGATTTTAAAATTTACTTGGGCAACGTTTTAAGACATTTGAAATCTTTCGTAATTCAGAGGAGTCTAAGGCGATTTTCAAAGATCTTATATTCAGGTTTTTCCTAATTTTCTCGGATACCGTTTGAGATCATTCCAATTTCCCTTCGGATTAATAATGACCAGCAAATTTAGACATTGACAAATTTAAACCAATGCTGCAGCTATTGTAATAGGCAAAATTCCCATGCTTAAACTCGAATTTCAAACATTTTGTGTAGTTTACGGGATCTTCCTTTTTTCTACATTCTTTTTTAAATTACATTGTTTCTAAGTTGTAAGATCCCTAATTCAGTACCATTTTCTGTAGTTCTACTCCCATACCTTATTCAAGATAAATGCATTTTGAATTTCGATGAACCAAATAAAACTGAAATATACATTTTTACGTCTTCGGTATTGTATATGTACATCTAATAATGTGCCCATCAATGTGTGTTCATCCATTTATAGGAAAATAAATGGTGTGTTTTGGTGAAAGCAACGGGTAGGTTTTTCATTGAATCGATTTAGTGCTCCTTACTAGTTTTATTTGGGTGGTTTGTTCCCACATGACTTTCATTCATTGTTTGAGGTTGTACAATGAAGGCGGTAGTATCATTGTTATTAATCTAATTATATAATTAAAAGCCGGTTTCGACTGTAGAGTACAAACTGTATGCTTAAGTAAATAAAGACGCAATTAACAAATGAGAAATTTGATTAATTGTTTTATTTAATAACATATCTACATAAGCTTAATTATTAAGGAATGCTTTTGTTTAAATATTTCTTGTCTAAGTGAATATTTCAAAAGGAATCACCTAAATAATTTAAACATTTTTCAGTAATAGCTAATTAGGTACAAAATAATACAGCATACTGTAATTTTAACCGACAAGTTTTAATAAGTAATTCTTATCGTAAGCGTGCCACTGACGTTACTCGTCACATGATGTGAATCAGATTTGGTTTGTACGACACAATAGCATGCGTGGAAGCCCTTCCTGGACCTTCACGACAAAAAATGAAATATCCGATGGATAGCAACAAATATCCTTTGCAAGAATACTTTGTCATCGAAATAAATTCACAAAACACACTTTTTCTACGTGCCTAGACTATGTGAAATTTTCCCTTTAATATTCCGGCCACAATTTACACGGTGACAACAGTCTACCGCGTTTCATGGACAATGTTGTTATTATAAGAGTTAGGGAGTTGGTTTAATTAGCAAAGTAGGGATGAGTTACAGAAACTATTGAATTAAGAGTTAACTAGAGTCGCCAACTTTCTGGGGAAAACTGAATACTTGCATAATTTTGAATCACAAGCATCGTTTTACCTATGAAAAATACAATAACCTAGTACAGGGTGGTCCAAATTCGATGGAATTACATGTGTTTTCTCTTAATATTCGATATAGAGAAACGGTTGTTACCAAAAACGTGCAGTTTTTTCAGATAATCTTACTTTTTTAAAATGGAAGTTATAGTTGGCTATGAACTATTTAAATTCCTTATTTTTTTCTTATTACAAATATACAGGGTGTGTAAAAATTGGCAGAAGCGCTACACGTGGCGATGTCTTCGTAAAATTCTCGAAAATCTTAATACGAAAATTGTACCATGCTTTCTGTGTCTGCAAGAGGTCGTCAAAGTTTTGACATTTAGTCCTTTAATAAGCGTTATTATTTAATATTTTTTAATGAAAAAGCTGCGATTTGGAATAAAAATAAATTTCGAATAGTATTTTTTCCTAGATATTGTGTTCTTCCTTTCAAAAATAGGTGTTGAAAATATGTAAATCACTGATTTGAATGAAAATAATACATATGGCAACATTGTCATTAGTTGTCATCTCTGTTTTTCTCGTAATTATTTCTAGTTTGTGTTTTACGATACCCAAAAGTTTGCAGCTATGTTTACGAACTGAAGGCTTTCAGTTCGAACAAAAATTGTAAATACCTAAGTAAAAATTGCTGATAAAAAAATGTCCAAACGCAAATCAATGTATGCAATGTTGCCAATTTTTTTTTTAATGGGTCCTGAGGCCATAGGAAGCATGGTACAACATTTTTGTATCAAGATTTTCGAATTTTACGAAGACATCGCCACGTGTAGTGCTTCCGCCAATTTTTAGATTTTTACACACCCTGTATAAGGGTGATTCCAACATTGAACGATTCAACATTTGAATTATTCTACCGGTGCATTTTCCAGATTTTAACATTCCCTATTTGAATGTTCGAATTTTTCATGCGGCTCCCAAGCAACCAGGTAGTTACATTGGTGATTTAAAATAATGATATGTCTGTTAAATGGCGGTGCAGCAGAATTATTTAAGATATTTAGAGAATATCGATGAACTTAATTCTAAAGTTTACCAAATAAAGTGAGATTTGAAGTAATCAGGTTTCGATGTTAGTTTTTGTTTTTCAAGATTTTAGGGTAGTATTAACTATTGCAGTGAAATTTCATTTCAACACAGCATATTGAAAAGTATCATCTTAAGTGGCATATGAAAAGCGTATAACATTTTTTAACTTTACGTTCGGTGCTAAATTTCTCATTAAATAAATCTTTGAACGGAATATTCTACTATAACTTTCAACGCTTTAACAGATATTAGAGTGATAAAACCTGGAATATAAATCTAAGCAGACGGGGTATATCTGGTTGTTAAATATAAAGTTAGTGTGTTTTAAAAGCTTTGCCTTTTCGTAACACAAGCTAAACGATACTTTTCAAATTGAAGCGCAGCCGTCAAATTTAATGCGATGTCTTTTTGTTTTTATGCAAGTGTGGCGCATAGTTTTGTTTTGTTTAAAGTTTTCGCGGCATCTCTTTCAAACGCACAAATGCCGAAGTTAGGAAAACAGGTTCAGCTTGTCTATTTGGTAATAAAACGATGTAAGGATGAGTTTTGCTTGCTCACTCGACTGGAAAAACCGCGATGCGTTATAAAAACTGAAAAGGCCAAGCAATCCAGCCAGGAAGATGTGAGTCGTAAAAAAATTTAAATTTTAGAATCAGACCATTCCAGTATTATAATATCTTCCAGACCTGAACTTCACTAGCAGATACTTGGAATTGTGATAATTTTGAAGTGTAGTAATCGATTCTAAAAATTGCCTCAAAGCGAAATTTGGTGTTTACATACATTTTAATGTCTGAAACTAGGCAAATTTGGATCTTTCATTGTGAAAGTGGCTTAAGTTCATCATTTTTTAAGTTTGTTCCAGCAAGGCTATGTACGATCTAATGTACTATCAGGATCTGTGCAGTATCGATATCGCGTTCTAGAGGTCTTTCAAGATAATCTGAACGGCGAAATGTACAAAGAGAAGGGATGGCGGTTGATATGTAGACTTCCTTAAAAACGTTATATTATTATAACATTATAAGTAATATCCCCGTTGTTGAAATAGGCGTATGTTTTTAGGTGGAGCAGTGATTAACGCTTTATACTAGTTTTGGTTTCTGCGTCACAGTTCAGTTTATCTTGAAAGACCTCTAGCACAGTTTCTGATAGTTCCATCTGTTATAAAATTAATACATGAACTAGTTGGGGTACGGTCAAAACAGTACGTGAATGAAGGCATCTACTAGCGCTTGGATTTTTACACGCATGCGCTGTTCATAACTAACGTAAGCTTTGGTAGCTAGGCATCGCCCTCCCAGTGCCATTTAGTACTGGCATGGGCGTTCACAGAAAATTATCCAGGGGGAGGCAAAGCTTGCAGACCAAATTGCTCACAACTGATACCATCAGGAACTTTTAACTTGACCCTCTTTCATTTGGTCATCATTGAAGTACTCGATTCCAGAAAGGGGCATGTGCTCCGTTTGCTCTCCCCTGTGGACGCCCATGAGTACTGGATTCTTAAGGTGTTTACCCTTGCTATGCGCACATTTCTATGAACCCAATAGACACCAATGTCATTTACAGTTAGGCCAATCGTAAAAGAGTTCCAGAAGCATCTAATACATTAACTAGTCCATATTTGAAGCATCTGCAGTTCATATATCAGTACATGGTTTAGTAATTTTGGGTCTGCTGGAATAAACAACTTCTTGTCTCGAGATATTCAAGGGTATGCATTTCAGTCGATTTTAAAACAGCAATTAAGTCTACTAAGTTTGTTAATGTTTCTATGATGTTAAATATGTGCAAATATTGGACGATAATTTTTTTGAGAATTCACTTAACCCATGTGTTTGTTTTTGCACCATAAATGGTCTTACTCCACTATCATAATTGTTGGATGTAAATAATCATTAAATTGGAATCATTTCAATTTTAATTTCACTCGAATCACAGCATGTTTTATAAATGCGAGCAAAAAACATAATACTATTGTTTGATGTCAATATGTATTTACTTATAGCAAATTACTTGTGCTTATGTTTTGTCATAAACTCGTAGATTTTCGTATTATTTGGCGAATTTATTTGTAAAATTGCACGGTTTTACTCCTGTCTACCCAGTTAGACTACAGAAAATAGGTCTAAACCTTTTTATTTTAAATGTTTACGCAATTTTCGATTTTCGAATTGGTCAAAGCAGTTGCATATTTTATTTTCACCTCTAAAAATAAGAAAACAAAACCTGAATTAATATTTATGTACATACACTTACGTACACAAACACCCACATAATAAAATAAGTCTCAATTTTCCTACACTCCTTTACATAGCCGCAAAACTAGAATATACAATTCCACGTTGTAGTAGAAAAGCCACGAAGATTATAAAACAAAATAAATTTTTAAAATGCTCGTGGGGGATTAGCAATTCGTGTTCTTTTGTCAGGCCATGCCTTTATCGCTTTTGCTTCTGCAAGAAAAGAATATTTTAGATTCCTTTATTGTTAACGGTTATTGTGCACGATAATCGATACCTCGACTAGCCCGAGGTGTTTCGATAAACATCAAACGCGCTAATTTACCATATTACTTAGCACTGAAAATAATAATGCTCGTATTTCCCCCATTTTAGTACAACAGTGGACTGCAAAATATCAAATTACTTCATTGATATTCAGGATTTAAATTTAGGTAATTCGTAAATGTATTTTGGTTAAACAATTATCTCTCTTTGAACTAAACATTAACTTAAGATAATCGAATTCTTAAATTAGCTGCAGCAGCAACAAGTAATTTACGTACTAAACTACATTCGTTTTATTGTAAAACCTATTTGAGCAAGATTCAACGAGCTCAAGTATTTTAAACAACAATTTTCCGCTAAATGTAATTTAATTTTTTTGCAATTAGAATATAAATTACTTACTTAATTTTATGTATCGTCGTTTGAGAACGTGTTCTTATGTTATCACATGTAAACGTTGATTCACGAAACTATTATGTTCAAATATAACCAGGAATGATTTCATAAATTCCGATTTTAATGGGAAATTAAAAAAACCCACCTAATGTGAAGGTTGTTTCTTCTTCTTCACCACATCCTCTGCATATATCGGTCTCTGAGAGCCCTATTATGTAGAAGTGTTTGTTTAGCCCACGGTGTCCTGTGCCCGAGTCCTGTGGCTGCTCTGATTTCTACTCTGCTCATCCTGAGCATTTCGTCTGTCTTTTCTTTGGAGACCATTGACAGGATAGCCCTAGAATGGGCTTGTCCTGCAACTTTTTTCCAATGAGCATTATGCCCTTGTATTAACATGTCATTAAGACACCGCTTGGCTGTTCTACTACTATATTGTTTGCACAATAATTGTCTTTCCAAAAGTCTGGTTTTTGAAAGGTCTGAAAACTTTAAGGAAGGAAAAACTTGTCTCAAAAATGAGTCTCATGAGCGACGATTAGCAATATCATTTAACCAAGACAATAAATCAAAATGTATTGTCTTGATTTGGAAAAATTGGATAGTAAAGGTCATGACAGTCCAAAAGCTTACCAATTAATTTTGGAAATCTTGAAGAAATTATAAAAAACCACCTGAAATATTGTTAATGACCGCAGGTTGGACCAAAGAACACAAGATGAATCGTTTGGGCATAGCTTTTTCCTTGCTGTAACGATATGAGCAAGGAGATGTATTTTCGGGGTTAATTTTTACAACTGACGACACCTGGGTACACCAATTTATCCCCGAGCATGAAGTGGTGTCACACCACTTCTTCAAATCCGAAAACAATAAACACCTTTTCATTTGGTAAGGTAATGGCACTATTCAGTTTGGATTTGTTGGGAGTTTTGTGGTTGAGTTTCTAACTGAACGTCGCTCAGCACTTTTAAGGCAAACGGTTAAGAATGCGATCAGACACTAAAGAAATAAACGTCAACGATCTGTGGGTTTTACTCCAAGACAACACTCGGCCTCATACCGCTGCAAAAACCAATAGGGATATAAACAAACTACAGTGGCTCCTTCTATTTTGCCCTATATACTCTTAGGATCTTGCTCCTTTTGGTTTTCATTTGTTTGAACCCCTGAAAGAATATCATAAGGAACAGAGTTGCAGTCAAAATACTTCTATCTGCAAGGAAGCAGAAAGTTTCACGATCTATAGCGCAAGTGTATCCATACTCAAGAAACTACATAAAAAAAATTAAAAGTTTGTTTAGTATACTTTTTTAAATATATCCTGGTTAAATTTTGGACATGCCTTGGATGAGAGACCAACTATTATCGCACCTAAATGTTTTTATAAAACACTAAACGTTTCTTGAAACTGCGGTATTGAGTACAGGCCAGCCCGGATTGCTGACATTTATGTAACGAAACTGCAGGCGATATTTTCAATTGCATTGCTGCAGATAACAAAACAGAAACTACACAAAGAAATTGAATCAATCGGGTTTCGTCCCACTTAACATTCATACCAGTTGCCAATTTCTAAAGATACATAATTTTTTGTTACTTGTATAAGGTACAGAAAACGTATTTGGAGATTTTTAAGTTTCCAATGAACCAGCAGTTAAATAAATATATTTAAAGGCTCAGCGGTTATTTAAAAAAATGTTCTTAAACGGTTCCCATTATTCTTTTATTTTTTATTACACCACGCAATACGCTGACTGTTTATTGCAATTTGTCTTTTTTGTCTCTGTTACATATTTAAATAAACTGTTATATTGAAAAACATCTTCTGGATCTAACGAAAGTACAATGCTTAGTGGACTTCGTGTGGACAAAGGGCCATGCAGGAATCGTTGGTTATGAGATTGTAGACAACCTGGCTAGAGAAGCTACCTTTCTGCCAGTCAACAAGAATATTGCCTTACTTGACGATGTCAATAATCAATCCAAATTTCACGCCAGGACTCTGTAGAGACGAAGTTGGGATCGGTTTACACAGACTTCACCTACACAATATACTTTAATACATCCCACTTTACCGCAAATAATTCCAAACATAACATCTTTTAATGTCAGCAAATCATATTCAACAACTATCACCCGTTTAAAATTAAATCATGGCAACTTCCCCTCCCATCTGTATAAAATTGGCATAAAGGATAGCCCAGCATGCCCATGTGATGGGCAGTCTTACGGGGACTTAAATCATTTATTCTTTTCGTATAGTCATAATACAATTTTAACAGAAAAGCTCTACAAAGATCTGATATCGTTGGGGGTGCACCTCCCTGTTAACATAGTATCGGTTCTATCTGTAATATCAAGGGACATTTGTGACGTTCTCGTTAATTTTGCTCGACTTGCTAATTTAAATATTTAAAGTATCGATAATATAAAATATCTGTGGCTGATGGACTACAGTCCAATGCCAAACAACCCCAAAAAAAAATAAAAAATAAAAAAAAAAAAAAAAAAATTAAATAAACTGTTAGAACATTCCTTTACCTAAAGGGTTTGCTATGAGGCGCTTTAATTTTATTTTTAATCTAAAAACCATGTGTTGTATTCTATATTCTAATGAAAAACTAAAGAAATATTTAAATCTTAGATTTGGTAGTTGCTTATCAAAATAAAAAGTTATCGTTAATCTAACACCGTGTAAAAGCTAATATTTATTTCTTTAGATTAACAAGATGACTTTTTTAACTTACAGTCGTAGTTAATACGACCAATAAACATAATAACCAATGAACTAGTAATATCCTTTACGCAATTAACAGATTTTCATGCGTTTATTGGTCGTTTCTAAGAAATCTGAGTTTATGATTGGTCGAAAATATATATTTGGAGAGGGAATTGAAAATTTTGGTCTTGATAATTTTTTGACGAATTTCGGCGACCAGTAGCGTTACTTTAATATAGATTAAACCACACCCCTGACGCACCACTCTGACAGTAATTGTAAAATTTGACATAACATACATTTAATTTGACAGGTTGTTAAGTGAAGGAAATTTTCTGACAAAATATAACTCGTGCATTGCAAATAATCCATAATTTTTGACAAATCTTTACTCATGCAGTTGCCTAATTTTTCAGATATTCAAGGTTTAAGAAAATGTTCGCTTAAGATTTACATGTTAATATTTAATATATTTATTAATTGTAAGTAAAGTTTAAATGTTTAAAATAAATTAAAGCATTTAGTACTTACACTGAAAGTATAAACTATTGTTTTTTACAACTTATTTTGTACCTCTTACTATATTTAATTCCATAATGCCCTGCATATACAAACTGGAATTACAAGAAATTCTTGAAACTACCAAATACTGCATCGCCATAAGTAACAATAAAAAATCCAAAAAATATTTAGAACGAAGTATCATTATCTCTAAAAAAAAAAAACTGTAAGTGAACCACGCCCATCGTGTATTTATTGCGACACATCGCTTCTACGCAATTCCACAAGTAGTCGTCAGTCCTAGCTTCACGTTCCACGCAGCTTTTGTTAGGTTCTTCAGCGACTTTCAGGAATAAAACAATGCCACCTTAAACAAATATCTACTTAAGCATTCAAGTTACAAGATTTATTATACTTCTCTACTTGTTATCTTGACGAAAGCTCTTTCTTGCTACTGGGGCTTTTGTAATATTACTGAATCACATGTCGTGAGGACTTCGTAGATTGTTATGTCACTCATATTTCTACCTTAACGTGATGTTTTTACTTACACTGGATATGTTTTCGTATGAATTTAACGTGTTAAACTAAACGTTATGATAACGTTTTCACGAAACGGTATTGCAGCAGTGTTCCTGTTGTTCCAATATCGTATCACATTGAACTTGTAGAAATGTATTGGTAAAGTTCGATAACAAAAGCGATTCATTTTAAGATACCGTTTCGCGAAATATTATCTGGAAATTCAGTGTTAAAGAGCTGTTTTTGTTGTGTTGGTAATGAAGGGAGTCTGGATCTAGGATCTAGACAGCAATGAATAATTGGCGGATTAAAATCTAATCTAATCGTCTGCGTTGCAGAAGGGGTTTCCATTCGTTTTTGGGTGGTGCTATTTAAGAAAACTTAAAAAAATTATAGTTGTTTTAATAAAAGCTTTTACATTTATTGCAATTAAATCAATAGAGGGTGAGTTCATAATATAGTTCATTAAAAAGTATTTAGCTTCTTCTTCTTCTTCTTCTTTTACTAAGCCTTATGCCTCACGGCGTCGGCTTTTGGTGGTTCTCCACCCAGCTTTTCCAGATCTTTTTGTCTGCCGTCATCGCTCTCAACTCCCCAACTGTTTTCCCTCTTTCACGGGCTATTTGTTCTATCCTGTTTTCCATGTTAGTTGTTGGCCTTCCTACCCGCCTTTTCCCATACCTCCTACTTTCTGTTATTTTTTTTGTCATAGATTCTGGCGGCATCCTCTGCACGTGTCCGTACCATTTTAATTGTTTTTCTTCGATATTTTGGGTTATTTGTTTTTGTTGTAGGTTATTCTAGATGTCTTTATTTTTGCACCTATCTCTTTTTGTTTTTCCCGCTATTTTTCTTAAGAATCTCATTTCTGCTGCCGTTATTCTTTTCTCATGTTTAGATGTTAGTGGCCATGTTTCACTACCATACAGCATAGTTGGAATTACGACCGTGTTGTATATTCTGGTTTTTGTTTGTGCACTAATTTCTTTTTTCCCAAGGATAGTTTTGTTTAGTTGGTAGTAAATTCTCGTGCTTTTTCTGGTTCTGTTTAGGATTTCTGGGTCAATTTTCCCATCTTCGCTAATTTTCGTTCCTAAGTACTCTATTGTCGAGACTTGCTCCAGTACGTCGTCTCCGCATTTGATGTTTTGCTGGTCATCATCGTTTATTTTCATTATTTTTGTTTTCCCTGTGTTTATTTCCATTCCCATTTGTTGTATCGTTTCGTTCCACTGGTTCAAGGATTTTTGTATGTCTTCTCTGTTTTCCCCCACTATTATTATATCGTCTGCATATACTAGGCACTGTATTTAGCCAACTTTTTATTTGTATAGATTTTTTTTATAAATCCCAGTATTTTGCAATATGTCCAAGGACATTCAGCAATTTATTATGCCAAAGTACTGACGTGCTGGAGTATGTCCAGTGACATATCTCCCTACGATTTATTTAGATTTTTGCGGTCTCTAGGATTTTTGCTATACTTACTTAAAATCTTAAAAGCTAATAATGAGGTCTTCAGGATTATAACGCATTTGGTTGTTTTTTTTTTGAGAGTAATGGTTTTGCCAGTCGATTGGGATGGTCATCGAGTCTCTGTCGGTATTTAGCACTGCAAATGTAGATGTAAATAATTTTTCACTATGTAATAAATTAACCCTCCATTAGACGCAAACGTTCCGATAAGTCCTAAACAAATATTTTTGTTGTTAACTTTTTCTGAATCTAAATAAACACTTACTTTTTGTGTATTTTCCTTTCACAGCGTACTTATTCGTGCCTATGTGTTACTGAGATTTTCCTCTACTCCAACTGGTTTTATTTTACTTGAACGGCAAAATGTTATGTGAATCCCAGAAAATTTATTGCAAAGATTAGATACTGCATTCAGTTTTGTTTGGTGTTTTTTATATTCAGGGTTTCTGAAATATTTCGAAAAAATTCAGGAGGTGATTTCTTATCAAAAATTAAGGGGGGTGTTTTATATAACATTTTTTACTTAGACGTCTCCTTTCGGAGTTACACCCCCCAAAGGGGAGCGTTAAAATTAGGTTTTTATTTTATTTCTCGAATTTGGATAAATGTACGAGAATGATGTTGTATACTTATTAAAAGGTTTCCCATAGTTAAATTTTTAATTATCTCCCACCTTCACAGGGGTCTAAAAAATGCGACCCCTGTTAGTTTATCAGAACTTTTAATGGGTTAAAATTTTGCAAGCTTGATTTATTTAGAAACTTTTTTTATTCTTTAGTTTTTCTCGTAAAACCTACCGTTTTTAAGTAAAAAATAAAATAAATATTCACGAACTATTAAAATATTCCAATATAAAACGATTCATTTTGGTGGTGTCCTTTCGAAGTTACACCCCCTCCCCCCTAAAGGAGAGCGGTAAAATAGGTTTTTTGTTTTATTTCTCAAATTTGGACATAAGTATGTAGGAGAATGATATTTGGTAGATGTTTTATATTTATTAAAAGGTTTCCCATGATAATATTTTTAATCAATAAAATAAGTAAACAAGAACCATCAAAATATTCCATAACAAAACGATTAATTTTGGTAGTTACCATGGTTTGTTTATGTTCATATTGTGGAGAACTGACGGGCGTTTTAGCGTTGTCACCGCGTAAACGTTAAAATGAATTACACCCTTCAATTCTACCCAATATGGACATAAACAAACCATGGTAACTACCAAAATTAATCGTTTTATAATGGAATATTTTGATGGTTCTTGTTTACTTATTTTATTGATTAAAAATATTATCATGGGAAACCTTTTAATAAATATAAAACATCTACCAAATATCATTCTCCTACATACTTATGTCCAAATTTGAGAAATAAAATTAAAAACCTATTTTACCGCTCTTCTTTAGGGGGGAGGGGGTGTAACTTCGAAAGGACACGTCTAAGGAAAAAATTTTAGGTGAAAGACCCCTTAACTTTCGATAAGGAATCACCTCCCGATTTTTTTTGCAATACTTAAGAAACACCCTGTATAATCTTTTTATACATATTTTGTTGTTCGTTAAAGTTCTGTGCGTAAATTTTGAATTGTATCTTATTGTTATTAGCATTATTGGATTTTTATTTTCCCCTTTATTGTCCCAAAACATTATAAACTGGTATAGTGTACAAAAACACATTTAGTAGTAGTTTGCTAATGAAGGGTTAAATTCATTGTTTCAATACGCCTATGGGATAACTTTGATTGGAATTTTTAAGACGAACGTGGTTTTATGTTTTGTGTGCATTTACGAAGTAGTTTATAAATATTATACAAACAACTTCTATAGACTTGTTATCCATGGATGGCTTATAACTAATATAATCAAGAATTATTGCAGAAAACATCAATTTTCGTTTAACGTTCCCCAGTATATAAAATATTAATTCTTTGCACGGCAAGTTTACTTAATAACGAGTCAGAGTTTATCGCTGGCCCATATTTAAATTTCAATTTGTGTTGTAATTTTACGCCACCATAGGGCGTGTAATTTGCAAATAACTGAAAGTTTTCTAATGCAAACTAATAAAACTGGGTTATAGTCAATTAATTTTAAACATAATACTAACGGCTCATGCACTTGCAATTAAGAGTAAAGTGCTATTTTAGAACAAAAACATTTAACTAGCTCGAACTGATATAAACGAACTTTTGTTCGGAATAAACAACGAACAAAGACTTTTTTTTTATTTTAATGCATTTTTCGTTTTAATTTTTGTACCGACAATAACTTTGTAGACTTTTATATTGTGACGGACCGTACTGTACATAGATTTTGAATGTTGGGGGAGAGCCCTTATTAGTCTTACATTAATAGTTTGTAATCATGGCTTGTTATCATATTTATGAGGTGGTTGGACCCTCAAAGATTTGTTTTACGTAATACACACGTCTCGAGCAAATATTACACAGTAAGAAACAAACAAAACACAACCAATTCTTTATTTTTCGACCGGCTGTATATTCTTCGGTGGTTGGTTCTCAACAACCTAAGCCTGATTGTCCTGAGATTTTGGTCCATATGGCCCTCCTCAGTAATTGTACCTGCATCCTTGTCATTCTTTCCTATAAGCACATATTTTACGAGTAGTGTCTCTTAGTTATGATGTACAAATGTATCAACAAATCGTTTGTTGATAGACAAAACCCAAGCACTGACGTTGTACACCTCAGGTGATAACCGTAATATTTTAACGTTAGTTTGTTTCACTAAAGTTGAAATCCTTATAACGTGGTACTTTTAAAGTGTAAAAAGTTTTAGTAATTGATGTGTCGGTATTTCTTCCATGCTATCCGTTTGAGAAGTAAAGCAAATAACATCAAAGTAAAACCAAATAATTGATGTACGGCGGAACTTCACATTATAAAGTCTTCCAAAAAATAATTGTTTAACGAGTCTAAAACAAATCCTTTAAACGACTTCGATTATTTATCACACAATTATTTGATTCTCCGGAAGTTTCTAACTTCGTTTGAAAATTCCACTCCACGTAATATTAAGTCGTCAAATCCATTTAGTTAAAACATATCTTGCAGAGTTGTCTCAGTCTTAAGTTTTAAGTACGCCTCATTTAAAATTCCACGGTTTTATATAAGGATTTGGTTATATTGAATTCGTCAGGGTGAAAAATGGCAAAAATGTACAAAAAAATGGCGAATAATATTTCCATTTTAACAACCTAATACAACTTTAGATATTTTTTCACGTCAACGTTAAGGGAACCAGTCATAGAAAATTATATTGCTCCTTGGATTTTGTAGAACTTGAATAATAACATGTGATAAACGGATTTATGTGAGCAAAGCACACAACGCGTGAAAAATATTTTTGTCTAAAATAAATAAATATAATCCGTTCATATTGCTTCCAAATATTTTACGCTTCTCAATGTGTCTCTGGACCATTAATTTCCACAACTCCAAAACATCTGACAGATCATTTTGTTACGACTTTCCTATTGAAGCAAAATTATTGCACTGTCTGAGATACAATTAGGACGTCTTTACTGTAATTCCCCATTTATTTTTAATTCCGGGAAAAAGTTGTTCGTAAGGACCCTTATGTTTCGTTTACGACAAAATATTATTGGGATCGTAATTCTTCGATTGCCTCTCGTAATTAATCAGTACAGTAACCAATACGCGTAGTAGGTAATAATATTTAGGAAAATCTGAACATATCCTGTATACGTCTATCTTTCTTTGTACCAATACACTTTTTTATATTACTCGTATTTACTTCTCCCTTTGTTGTAGAAGTGCACTGCAAAGTAGTATGAAGTAATTTTGTTAATCGTTTGCATCAATTATTTAATAATGCCATATGGTGCAATGGCTTTAACGAAATATTTTGAATACATTTATCAGTTTTATCTTTATTCCCTAGTATACATTCCTCGATTAATTACTGATTGTTTACTTCTATTTTTACAATATTTTACAAAAGTCACAGAAGTCTTAATCGTGTTTAAGGCGACCCCAAGATTTAAAAGTAGGTACGAAACGGCAAATTGGCCGAGAACCGATTAATCGCCTTTACCTTATAAGCCTATTACCGGTTAATCGGCCGATCATTGACTTTCACAATGGGTTTATTGGATTATATAATTATTGCACTCATAAAACGCGTTTATTTTAACATAATTTTGATTGTACAGGGTGTTCCAAATTCGATGGGATTGCAATCGTCACTAAACTAGCTCAATAAGTACCCACCCAAAAGCAATTGTAATAATCATTTTCACTACCGATCGGCAGTAAAAAGTAAAATAGGTATTTGCTTGATTTTTCGCTTTGACGATTGCAGAAAAAATTTAATATGCACCTCGGCAATAAAGTTCCTTCTTATCCCTCGCGTGGTTATTTATATAAATAACTATTATCTCCACAACAAATTAAAAAACCTTCGTAGCTTGTTCTACATTGGTTTTGAAATGTTTTTCGCCTTATTTTTCTTTGGTTTTCACAGCCTCTTTTTCTTTTAAAAAAAAAGAAAAAAAACAAAAACACAACATTTGTAACTTGCGTATTATTAAACATAACTACATCAACCCTTATATATATTTGGTCATAGACAACTAAAACTTCCATTTAAAAAAAGGCAAGTTTGTGTCATAACTTTTTTACGGCGAGCGTGATTTTTTTTTTAAGGTTTAATCGCAGTTAACATAAAAATATCTAAAAACAATCTAGGTACATACATTTTTTTAATATTTAGAACAATAACAATTATAACAATAACATATTATAAATATGACAAAAAAAAACACTTTTTTTCGATAACTCAGAAACCGAAAATGATGAACATTTTTGAAAACTATTCCGAGTTTGTGTCAAAAAACGTTGTTAAATTAACCGTTTCTCTATCTTGAATATTAGGCAAGATACCCCTGCTATCCCATCGAATTTGCATTATCCTGTACATAGTTTCTTCGTGATAAACAAAAAATTATTAAAATCATACGAAAACTGAAGTACAACAAATAGCTTATGATCTAAAAATTAAGAATCTTATGGTTTCTAAATTAGTTATAAGGTAAGAGCAACAGAATTTGATTATATAGCTACATTAAAAGTGTTTTAGTTATTTACTTTCTGTAAATATTCCAAGATATACAGGGTGTTTCTGAACGATGTAGCATAATTTCTACTGGTGAATCTACATTGAAAAACAGGACGATTTAGCCCATCATGCCTTATAGAAAGTTGCATCGTCGCTAAGTTACAGCCCCATGAAGAGGGGATGAAAAATTGTTGTTTTTTTGATAAATCAAGAACGCTTTGATCTACAACATTTATATTTGGCACGTATTCTACAATAGGCAAGCGTGCTCTTATGCATAAGTTTGAGCGAAATCCCACCATAGGGGGCGCTACAATCGATAATAGCAGATAAATAACCTGCTGTTTTTTTTGTCGATCGTAATTTTAATTTTTTATTGTAACAGTCGGATAGGTAGGTCTAAAATGTACATTTTTAGTAACATAAAGTTTTTTGATAGGAGCCATCGTTTTATTAAAATATAACTCAGAGATAAATAAACTGCTATTATCGATTGTAGCGCCCCCTATGGTGGGATTTCGCTCAAACTTATGCATAAGAACACGCTTGCCTATTGTAGAATACGTGCCAAATATAAATGTTGTAGGTCAAAGCGTCTTGATTTATCAATAAAACAACAATTTTTCATCCCCTCTTCATGGGCTGTAACTTAGCGACGATGCAACTTTCTATAAGGCTGATGGGCTAAATCGTCCTATTTTTCAATGTAGATTCACCAGTAGAAATTATGCTACATCGTTCAGAAACACCCTGTATTTTTTTAAATTGTGTTAGTTCAACGATATTGTGTTCTTTGTCAATATTTTTAGTGAACTTTTTTTGTTTTCTTTATCAAAAAATAGCTTTATTATGGCCATATAAGTACTAAAAATTAGAGTAACAAAATGTACCTAAAACTAGTTCCTTAATCCAATCCGTTGGCAAAATTAAATTTAAGGAGATCAAACCGATCAAAAGAACTATTACCGAAAAATCCGTAAAAGAGTCGACGGCCGATTACCGATTATCCACCGATTGAGCAGTCCATCCCCATTTATAAGCCCAAATGTTGTCTCAAAAACGGGACCTACACAAGACAAGAAGATATTTTTACAAACTGTACTAGCGGTTAGAATTACATACCTTTACGACAAACCAAACAAACAATAGAATTCGTATGGAAGAACACACTAAATTAAACTAAACCAATAAATTCGCTTTAGGAGAAAATTTGTTCAACGAAAAACATT
Organism: Elmis aenea; assembly: GCA_947652605.1. Lineage (NCBI taxonomy): Eukaryota > Metazoa > Arthropoda > Insecta > Coleoptera > Elmidae > Elmis > Elmis aenea. The sequence continues at coordinate 4,853,003 of OX393576.1, read as the reverse complement.
CAAGAGACTTCGGTAAAGTAAAACATTTAATAAAGAAATGAACTACAATCTACAATAAAAGCATTATTCAAACATCTACTTAACTATAAAAAGCGTTATTTGCTTTAATTTCTAACAAACCGTTCTAAAAATAAAAGATCTGTCTGTCTGTTGAGTTAATAATTGACATCCTTTATAATTTTTGCCTAGCTAAAACTTATTTTCATCACATTTTCCAAGCACTGCTCGGTTTATAATTCCCGGATGTACGAATTGCAGCCAATACTACCACCATCCTGGTATAAAAATCAGTCGTAAAAGTTGTATATTTTAAGCTTTTTTACCGATTACACTTTGTAGGTTCATAAATTTACGTTCGATATGAAAATTTTCGGGCGCTACATAGTTCGTTTTTGATGTACAATTAATGCTTTCGGAACTTTTACGCCACTCATAAACACTTCAACGAGGCATGCAACTGTTACCGAATCGTGTAAACCGTCTTACGTACTTAAACGAACCCCAAATTTGATCGCGTGCTTTGCGTTAAAATGTGAGAAGAACAGCAGAAACACCAAGTTGTTGATGAATACATTATGCAACGTTTCGTTGCGATTTGCGGCCATTTCACTCGAACGATCATTAAATTTCAGTTCGATTTTCACTACCATATACGAGCATCGATGTAACTTTTTATGCAGCTGTTGTTTTTTTCAAACCAACACAAAAAAATGCTAGTGCATAAAAAAATAATAGCGAGAATAAATCACATCGAGTTTTTAATAATGTGGAGGAACAGATGCGATAAAAGTATTTTCTGATTTTGCTTCATCCAACTATTCTAGGCTATTATTAAACCACTTGAGCAATTTAAAATAAATCAAACAAATCGCATAACAGGCACTATTAACCCTTAATTACTCGCGCTGGTGTATTTTGTACACCAGCGCCAAATTTCTTGCCTCCATCAAACGTACGATATTTTTGGTGGCACCAGACCCCCACCTAACCTATGTCTAACATATCCGGAATGTAATGGATCAGTCATACGCCAAAATGCCCGACTGACCTTTGCGTTTTTACATAAATTTTAATGCGTTGTCACGTTGGTGCCTAGAATACACCGCGCGGGAAATTTTGTAAATTATGTAAATATTCAATCTTTTATACAAAAACGTTTGTTTTATTGTGTGATGGTGTTATGTATGGGTATTTTTGCCATCCGCAAGTGTGTTCTCGCTTCTAGTTACGCTAAATATATTTTTTTTATTTGTTTATTTATTTTTTTTAAATTTTTATCATTTTACGTCTTATATTCCCATAAAAATTCCCAATGCCTAACGGAGGAGGAAATGAGGGCCTTCTTGGAGGCTGGAAGTTCAGATGAGGAAATTCTAGGTTCTAGGCGATAAGGAAGATGACCTTGAACAGGGAGTAATTACTCAAAGTGACCATGACAGTACGTCAGAACTGGAAGGCAGTGACCGTGAAAATGAGATTTCTAGTGAGAGTGATGGGGATGATAGTGCTGATGTAGAGTTTTTCTTCGGAAAAAATAGAGCCATCAAATCAGAAGAAGACTAGAGGGCTTTTAAAATTAATTTTGTTTTTCGTTGACTGTTTTTTTTTGTTCGTTGATATTATGTTCCTATATATTTTTAAAATGTTTAACTTATTCGTAAAAACTATACCTACTTATTTTTAATGTTTGACGTAAATTACCGTCAGCAAAAAAAATAGCGTTTTTGTTTAAAAACAAGCTAAATTTAGGGTGGTGTACAAAGTACACCGCGCGGGAAAAAGTTCGAATAATTTGGCGCGAGTAACTAAGGGTTAAGGAAATTAACCATCCAATTTTCTAGTAGTCACCGTAAATCAATAAAATAATGTATTAAACCTTCTTGGATCCATCGAGCCGGGGATATTTAGAAGGTAGGAGTATAACATTCGTAAAATTCAAAGTTTATCGTAACTGTTAGTCGATATATTGATATTCAAACTGTTCGTGAAACATAGATTTTGATTAGACTAGCATGACAGTCTTAATCAAGTTGTATAGCCATATTTCCAAATAATCACTTAATTTGCTTATTAATTTTAACAAAACATTTCCAACAAGCCTATAAAATTAATATAATATTACAAAGCTTTTGAAAACAAAAATTTAGTTCGTTTTTGTTCATGGTATTTAATTCCAAAATCAATAGGTATTGTATTATTTACTTACTCACTTAGTCCTAAGCCTGTTCTACCTTTCCTGGTGTTCGGCTTGTTGGAGTTCAGTTATTGCGTGGGTTTTCTTTTCCATATCTGCCTCCATTCTCCTCTTTCTTGCGTTTTTTGTTTTATTTCCTGCCACTTGACTCCTCGTTTCTCTGCCGCTGTTTTTATTTCTTCTGTCCAGGTTCTTCTCGGTCTATCCCTCCTCCTTTTAACTACCCTTGCCTCGTATATCCTTCTTGTCGTTATTTCTTCTTTCATCCTCGTTATGTGCCCATACCATCTTAGCTGCCCTTCTTCGATTCTGTGCTGCAGAGGTCCCAAGTTCAAGTTCTCTCTGAAGACCTTATTCCTTTTGTTTATAAGTAGAGGTACCCTAGTGCGATTAAAACTTCGTGATGACTGGTTTGACTGCTTGATAGACCCGAATAAGGAAGAATGTTGATTTTTAATACCTGGAATAGTATTCCTGACTCATATAATCAGCTGAAAAAACTAGCATTTGCTGTTCTTTCCTTATTCGGGTCTACATATTCATGCGAACAAACAAAAATTTGGTTCTCAAAAGAAATTTCAATCGTTGTATTGTTGATATTTGGCTCTGTTGACTAATGGGTTTGCCGACCACTGGTATAGGCCATGCACTATCGTTCATAGTAAACTGTCATACTTAAATCAAGCAAGTGTTATTTCGCGATAACATTCACATAGAAATATGTAAATGGAATGCAAAAAAAGATGTAACAAAGGCGGTTACAATTTTAAGTCAAATGTATATGCAAACCAACTATTGTTTGGCCGTCAATAATAACCCAAATTTTCGTTTTGCTTGTTCTCAAGCCCAGCGAGGTGTGTAATCAATTATCTGAGAAGTGCAAAACTGACTTTTGCTTTACACGCCACGTTCTCAACTATGCCACAAGTTCTTAAATACACAGTCGGTTGGTGAGCACGTCAAAAAGTTAATATTACATTTAAGCTAGTAATGCTGTAGCCTGTAGCGAGCTAAAGCTGATTATTGCATTATTTTACATTATTTATGCACAAATAAACAACACTGTAAAAGTTTATTGTAAAGTCAATAATAGTGCATGTTATACGCTCGGTGAGTCGTTGTTCAAAGTAACGGTACTGCTATAATGAGGATGGTAATGCATCAATGCATAATTGATAATTCTAGCAAACTTGGTGACCGTACAAGCTTTTATATAAAACCCCTTTAAATCCGGTTGCATCAAAAGAGAATTATAAAATGCGTAAAATGCGTCATATATTGAGATCCTTTAAAAACAAGGGCGTATTTTTAAATAATCTACATAGACATGAAAATGAAATGTCAAAATAAAAATTGTCATTCTTCTAGGTAACTGTAACATTTTGAAACTTAAAACAAACTTGGGAGCAGAAAATTTACCCACAATAATGAGCTAAAGATAGCTTTTGATGCCTACTTACGGAGAATTTTTTCTTAAAAAAAAAAGTAAGAGACGAAGACTGAACAGAGAGAGAACAATACTGTGCAAATGTCATCAACTCGTAAGTTACGCCAATAAAGTAACTATACTGGCAAGAACTTTGAAAGAACTAGGAGAGATCACACTCAGAATGGCAGAAGAGCACAAAAAATGGGTTTAAGGATAAACGAAGATAGGACAAGCTAATAAGAATAGGACAACAAACAATAGAAGACAGGCTAGTGGTAGGGAAATTTGAGGAAGTAAAAGAATTTGTGTACTTGGGGACACTACTCATAAACAGAATGGAAGAAGAAAAAGACATAAGCATGAGAATTATGAAAGCCAACAAAAGTGCAAGGGATTTAAATAACCTAATAAGAGCAAAGCAGTTATCTAGGAGCACCAAACTTCGTTTGTATAAGACAATACTAAGACCTACAGCGATCTATGGGTGCGAGACCTGGATACTGAACAAAAATGCAAAGGAAGCCCTAAGAAGATGGGAAAGAAAGATAATTAGGAGAATAGTGGGAGGGAAGAGAGCAGATGAGGGATATATAAGAAGAACGAACGAGGAGGTATATACAATTTTCAAAGAAGCAACCATAGACAAAGTAATAAATGCCAGAAGGATACAATGGCTAGGACATATGGAGAAAAGGGAGGACAGCAGAATTATAAAAGATGTAGCGTGGAAAGAGTATGCATACAAGCAAAAGAGGGGAAGACCCAAAAAAGATGGAGAGAAGCTGTGGAGACAGAACTAGGAGATAAAAACATAATGAATTGGAGAAAGAAAGCGAAAGAGATGAGAGTGTGGAAGAACATTACTAAGCTCTGAGCCTAAACGGCCTGCGAAATAGCTTTAATATGTACAATATTATATTCACCTTGAGTAAAATAATATAATAACTGCACTTATCCTTCAATTTTCAAAAACATTACGATTTAATTTAAAAAAAGTTTCTTTTTAGTTCATTTTGTGAAATGCTGTTATTTAATATATCAATACAGGAACTTTATGCATTTGATAGGCTATTGTTTCTTATTCAGTCATCCCGGCCAGAAAGATTAATGGCTTTTATGCGGATGCCGTGGAATGAAAGGTTCCATATATCGTTAGATTTAAATGAAAAGTAAACAGCTCATACGATAAATGGGTGAGACCGTTGGTCAACCTAGTTAATCACCTTTATATTAAACTACGAACTGATGTTGCTCTCGCAAATTAGTTTAGAATGTCCTTTCGTTGGATATGATCCAAACATTGAAATTAAACTCATAGAGAACAAATTTAATTAATTAACGTCGAAGCAGCTTTTTTGTTATTTGATGGACTTGGGTAAATTCCATAATTTTAAATGCAGTCGGGCTGCAGCGGAGTTTCAGAGAAAATATGTGCTTATTTAATGAAAGTACTTCTTAAATCAATATAAAAATATTCAAGTAAAACTTTGAAATATAGTGTATGGCCTAAGTGTGTGATAATTAGTGCAATTTGACAAATATTTAAAATCCCATTCCGCGAATATAAAAAAACTCTCTTCGTACGTTTAAATTTCAAATTAATGATAATGTCATTGTATGCAACCGCTATTTATTTCCACAACAAACTATGATCGAGGTGGTAATGATCTATGAAACATCTTGTAAACTTAACACGAGGTATTGTGCATTGGGAAGTATTTTAGAACGTGCTTTTAAACATAAAAACCATTTTTCAGTGCTTGAATGATTAAAGTGATTTATTGATTAATATTAATAAGTTCAATGAAAAACCATACATCTTTTTGCAACAAATCTCTTGTAGAAATGTAGAAAAGATTGAAAGAGACTTTGAAAATTGAATTTTGTCAAGACATCTCTCGATGTTTGTCGGTATAATTATAAATAAATCCGTTGGAAAAAGCTTTTTTTTATTAAAACTACCTTAAGCAACTTGAAAGCAATTATTTTTATCTTAGACCAGCTAAATTGCTTTTCGTCCTTAAGGACGTAAAACCATTGGCACTCTTGACATATTTTTATACAAGCAGATACTGCATCCTCAAAAAATGTAATAAAACGTTTTAATTAAAAATAAATTAGAGAAGAATATTTTTTTCTCAAGGTAAATATTTGAATCTTATTGTGGCTGATACATACCTTTTTTTTCCAAGTAAATCAGCAGAAAAGTTCTTTGTTTTCAGGTAGGCGCGTTATTCGCGAAAACATTAATCAATAGACTTCTACCTCGAGATAACTTACAGGCGTTTCTTTCGAAAAACTTTAGTTTCTATAATTCATAACTTGCAAGTTCTTGTGCTACTTTCTATAACTCATTTTCGCCTTATAAGAGACGCGAAAGGCGTTTGCCTCGTTTATCTCAAAACGAACATTATCCTTAATTTCTATAGGTATTACTTCGACTTAATTAAGGATTAATTTTACGTAGGATGTTTGAAAGCATTGGCAAAATTACACGACTTGCGTCCTGAAGGAGTACAAATGCACATACTGTGACGTACGCCACTGGCACGAGAGTTGGAAGCTTTTTGCTTTGGATCCCGTTTTTTTATTTAACGCAAGATGCTTATGTGATGTTATGGTTCTGATCGACGGATTTTAGCACAGGACTTCCTTATACTTTTATGTGACAAGTTATACAAAAACATGAATAGAACTACAACGAAATGGACTAAAATTTATAAATTATTTTCAATGCACGAGTTATATTTTCTTAGAAAATTTCCTTCGCCTAACCAACCTGCCAAATTAAATGTATGTTATGTCAAATTTCGCAACTACTGTCAGAGTGGTGCGACAGGAGTGTGGTTTTATCTATATTAAAGTAACGCTACTGGTCGCCGAAATTCGTCAAACAATTATCAAGACCAACATATTTAATTTCCTCTCCAAATTTATATTTTCGACCAATCACAAACTCAGATTTTTTAGAAACGACCAATAAACGCATGAAAATCTATTAATTGCAAAAAGGATATTATCAGTGTATGATTATGTTTATTGGTCGTTTCTAGGAAATCGGAGTTTGTTATTGGTCGAAAACGCGAATTTGACAGGAAGATCAACGTCCGACAGGGAAATGTAAAATTATTACCGTGTAATAATGCTCCTATTGGTAGTCTCTAGATGATTTAAGATTAGTGATTGGTTGAAAACGCAAATTCGACAGGAGAAGGAAATTTTCATTTTTTATTTTGTATTTTATACATGTAGCAGATTTCTGTGCTATGCAAACTAGTTGGAACAAGCGTACAAACGCTGCTTCAAAAACCTGTCGTGGACCCGCGCAAATTTAGGCTTGCTATGGATTACAGGGTTGTCCAAATTTGATGGGATTACATGGGTATCTCGCTTAATATTTAATATAGAGAAACGATTAAAGTACCAAAAATGTGCAGTTTTTTGAGACAAACCTAAATCCCAAATTCGAAAATATTCTATCATTTCCTTTTTTTTGGATGATTGGAAAACATGTTTTTTTTTGTCATATTTATAATGTGTCATATCTCTGTTATTGTTGGTATTATCGAAAAAATTTACAGAGATTGTTTTTACATATTTTTGTATAAAATCCGATGACACTAAAAAACGCGTCTTAAGGTCGCCCTTAAAAAATGTATGACACAAACTAACCCTTTATTAAATAGAAGCTACAGTTGGCTATGAGCTATTTAAATTTCTTATTTTTTTCTTATTCCAAATATATAAGGGTTAATGTATCTATTTTCAATAATACGCAAGTTACGAAGGTTTTATTAGTTTTTTCTTAAAGAAAGACATAGACTGTGAAAACAAAAAAATCAAGTGTAAAACCTTTTAAAACTCATGTGGTACAAGTTACGAAGGTTTTTTAAATTGTTGTTGAGATAAACATTGCGAAAACCTTCGTAACAACAAACATTGTAAATATATATAATATTATTCTATTTGAATATTTGAAGTTTCATTTTTAAATTTTGTCGTTTGATACTGAGATATGGAATAATCTGCAAACCATTTGTTTTCTTTGCTTCTGACTCCATACGTTTCCATTTCGAGTTTTATTAATAAGCGTTGTCTGTAAAAGGTTTTGAAAGCTCTTTTTAGTTCTAAAAATACTGCTATGATAATATTGTTGTTTTCAATTTCCTCTTTCTCTTTTGCTAAAACGAGACTTATTGCACTTTCGCATGAATGTTTTTCTCTAAAACCGTGCTGTCTATTTGTTAAAACACCATTATTTTCTGTTTTGGTATTGTGGGGTGAAAGAATATTTCAAATAGGTTCATTGGAAACTCTCAAACAATAACGATCCTAGTTTTGGATAATCAGGATGTAAAACGAAGAATATTCACTTTTGATTCGTTATTTAAATGCGTGCGCACAACAGAGATGGCATTTAGATTATTCAATTTGTTCAATAACTAATAAATATTCATCTGATTACAAAGATTAATTTTGAAGATGTATAGGGAGGGTTTTTGGTTTCAGTTAAGTAAAAAACCTAAATGATCCCCGACACTTGGATATTATTAGGGGAATTAAAGAGTAAAACACACAAATTACGGAATCAGTTAGAAAACGTTTTAAAACAACGCACAAAATTAAAAACACTTCTAATTGGGTAGTCGGCTTAACTGTTTTAAATCCTTTTGTCGTGTACTTTCCGTTCTTAACAGCCACAATCAATTTCTTTTAGGACGTTTGCAACAATGGAAGCACAAATTGAAGGTCCTATCAAGATTTTGTTTTAATTTTCGTTCTAAAAATATGCCACTTGTATTTTGTATTTTATAATTGTGCTTTTAGTAAACGCAAGTGCCACTCCAACCGTGAAATATCCACATTCCAGCGAATGTTCTTTTATCTCGGGAAACAAAAAGTACTAAGCTTATATGGAAATGAAGAGATAGCAGAAAATGCTCTGGCTTTAGTAATCGAATGGCTTTTTGTTTTCTCATTTAAATCAAAGAACAAGCTTAACATAGGTCTGGCAAAAAGTTTAAAATACTGATTTACTAAATATTTTAAAGTATTATTGATGCTAATCTGTATAAATATAGGAGAAAATTTTCTAATATAATAAATAATTAGGAAGAGGGAACGGTATTAGATTTTGTAATTGTGTTCAACTGTCTTTTCATGATTTGCTGTTTTAAGAACATTTCATCAAACAGAAAGTAATATGCTTAGGAAAACATTGTTATCTACAAAGTGCAGATCTCAAATTTGTGTTGCACATAGAGAGTGGGCTACACTTTGAACGCATAACAATAATTTAGATTCAATAGTAATTGTAATTGAAAATTATTATGTACTTTGAAAAATATCTTAAATTATTTAGGTTTCTTTGTGTTGAATTAAGTACAGCTAGTTTATTTATGTGATGTTTTGTTTTGTTTTCCAATGGCCACTTTGATTAAACTTAACAAATACAATAATACTGTTATAACTTACTTATTTTTAAAGATAAACCTAACAACCCATACATCAATGAAACGAGAAAAAAAATATCTTTTTAATGGTGTCATAGCCAACTACGACCCGTATTTAAAATAACAAAGTTGATGTTAAAATAACAAAAACAAATGAAGATAGGCAAAATTTATTAACTAATTTCAATTCTACGCAAAAAAAAGTGTCTCAATAATGTCGAAAAATATTTTGGGTATGATTTTAAATAAGCAAGTTATATGCAAAAATCGAAAACGTCATTTTTTCGTTTTTTACGAATAGCGCAAAAACTGTAAATTTTTTTCAAGATTTTTTTTCATGGAATAGTTGCTTTTAAATCATCGATCATTCTCACCCATTTCACCAACTCTGTATCTCTTACCGTTTACGAGATCCCCATGCTGTTCAAGTTAACTGGGACACCCTGTATTTACCACTAGCTTTTTTTTATTTTCAGTAATAAAAATTAAAGTGATTTGGTACGATTTATGTAACTTTCCCCTGTACAGGGTTGTAAGTTGTAAGCAGTCGTCTACTGCCGTCGGTCACAAGCTCATCACTTTGTATTTAAATGGAATACAAACACTTAGCACAAAGAGACGGATATCCTGTTTTCCTTGCATTAATTAACGCAGCATTTCTAAGACAACTACGCAACTTTGATGCGAATCAATACAGTTCACTAAAACACCTTATTCGTTACAGCATTATTCTTACAAAATTTTTGCCAGTTTGTTTACCATTAAAACTTTTTCAATTAGATTAAAACTGAAAATTATGCTGTTTATTGGTTTTATGATATATTTGCAACATGTATCTATTAATCATGAACTTCAAAAACGTATTTATCATTCAACATCTGTCTGTGACATTAGGTCAAATGTTGATGGCTGTTCTTTAGTTGCCACACCTGCAGTTAATGAAAATAAATGCTACAATATATTTTATAAATGCAATTACATACTAACTGAGATAAAATAAATTATGCGTCGCTGCAGCCTAATATATGATTTAAATTGTGCAGAAATTTCATACAATCGGTGTGAAAAAACGACTAAAAAATACTGCAGTAAATACCGAACTTGAAAATAACGTTCTGGAAAGTAGACGCGGCATTCTAGGAAGGCCATTAAGCAAATGTTAAAACAGCGATAGAGCGTATGTCGTCTAAAGCAGTGGTTCTTAACCTTTTAGTCGTCGCAGCCCCCTAGATATCCTAAAATATTTTCGCGACCCCTAGTTTGTAGTAACAAAAATATTACGATTTATTTAAAAAGATATCTCTCCGATGGTTCGGGTAAAATGAGGAGCAAAAAATATATTTTTTTAAAGATTTCAAAATTTAAAAAAAATAAAAATGTTTTATACATTTTTCGCGACCCCCCGGTTAAGAATAGCTGGTCTAAAGTATTTGCGAAATAAAATACCCAGTAAGGTTTTTCTAGAACTAAGGAATTAAGGAATCAGTTAAACAGTTAGACAGTTTGAAAATAAAGAGTAGAGATAATAATTAAATGTACACAATTGTTGCGTTTAAAAACAATTAGCTGTAAATAAATTTTTCCACATACAAAAACGTTGCAGTAGCTTTTATTCACCCTCCTTTAATTTTATTTAAAAAAAAATATTGGGTTACTGTTGTAAAATGGGTAACACGTTACTTACAGGATAGTAGTATGATTTGCTCATTAATTTGTTATGCAGATCTGTATTGTAGTTTTAACTTAGCCCAAATCGAACTACGATAAAATTAACGTTTCCTTGTTTATTGTTGTTGTTGTCATAGATTCGTTGGTAGAAAAAGACACTCGATAAAATCTGGTACCTATAGTTGAATTTAAGATGGCTGCAGAAACTTGTATAGCATCGCGACAATGTTTTTGGATAACATAAAATTTATTTTTCTGAGTCTGAACGACAAAGTCCACAGCCATATAACCATTTTACGTCGAATAGTGTTGAGACGAAGTTTTTACGTGTGACGAGACGCAGTTTTAGCGCCGTGGTCCTGGAATAAAGCCTCAAAGTGAGCAGTTAAGACATTAAGGCAGTTCACGACCTTAAAATGTGAAACAATCTAAGATAAAACGTATCTTGTTTTTTTTTTTCGAAGAGCAAGGACCGAATGGACGCTATTCTCTGACACTTTCTTAGCAACACAGTACAGACAATGTTTTTTTTTTTGCATTATCGTTGTACGCTTAAACTCAAAGAAGCAAAGTAGTTTATACATTTTAATGTCCTCTTTGCTTTAACTGCATTCATCACTATTCTGGCAGCAACTTAAAATAGAAAACGTGCAGCCACCTTGATGAAAAAATGAATTTAATGGCGTACGTAAATGGAGGTTGTAAGTGTTGGAGTGAGATTAGCGTACAACAATGTATGTGAAGTGACGTCTACTGGCATTAAAAATATAAAAGTGTTTGAGTTTCGAACATTTATGGACTTCAATTTGTGAAGCCAGAGTTTTTACAACACTGAATTCCAAATGAAGCTTTTAAAACATATACATCCGCATATACAAATATGTATTTTAATTGTCACACATTTGCAGAAGTTATTCTGTAGCATCAACTTTTTTGGTTTTTGATATAGAGTTTTACTATTTACAAGAAGCGACAGGGGATCTCTGGAGATATCGAAGATTACAATGGAAGAATGAAAAACATCAATATCAAAATTAAAGATCGGAAAAACCTCAGGTAAAGATGGCACTACACCGGAAATGATTTGACATGGAAGAATTAGGAAAACAAGCACTAAGGATTCTGTTGAACAAAGTAATAAAATCGAAAAAAGTACCAAGGGATTGGAACATTGGAATAATACTATCACTATACAAGAAAGAGGACAAAAGGGATTGTTCTAACCAGGGACTGAGAACGGAACGAAAACGAAAACGTTAAACGAAATTAACCGAAATTTTTTTAAGAACGAAAACGAAATTATTATTTTTCGTTCAAGAACGAAAACGAAATAAATATTTTCCAAAACCGGTTTAAACCGGTTTAAACCGATTTTGTCGCTATTTCAATTTTATTTATTAAACACAAACGCGAATTTACCTTCTGTGCTGGGGAGACGCCACGAGGCAGTAAAAAATCTCACTTGAAACAAGTGAGCTTCACTTTTCTCCATACAGGGTGCACCACGACCCTGAGATTCTTCGATAGCTCCTTTATTAATGAAAATATCAAAAAATGTTTAATACAAATATTGTGCAAACCTGTTTTCTACATAACCTAAAATTATTTTCAAATATACAGGGTGTTTCGTTTGACCGGCACATAAAAAAAAATAATTTTTTTAAATAGAACACCCCGTATATTTTTACATTTTTGGATTCCTCTTAAAATTTACTTTAAAAAATGTAAGAGATTATATGGGTCTTAGGTCAACCGTTTTCGTAAAATTTACATTTTTATGAAAATTTTGAGCGATACAGCACTTTCAATTTTTTTTTACATTAAAGTTATTTAAAAAAGCGGTAGAATTTCGTTTAAAATTCAGATTGACAATAGATTAATTAACACTTTGCGATAGCTACATTTTAAAAATATTATACAGGATGTTTTTTACGCTTGGTCAAACTTGTGAAACTTTAAACATCGATAAGTCATTTTTCTTAAATGCAACACCCTGTATATTTTTACATTTTCTTGTAGAGAATTTAATTGTCTTTCGAAATTATTAAGCATGTCCTATACCTAAAGTTAATATTTTTCGAGCTATCTCGATTTTTATTAGTATTACTATGGCAATTAAAATATTTTAAAGTGGGCCATGGACGTAAGTCGTAATTTTTCAAACAATTTTTAAACAAAAGAATAAAAAGAGCTCCAACTTTAATTTTAGACTAAAAATGTACCCCATTTTACCGAAATTTATCGAATAAATTGTTCAAGATTATGTCCTTGTTCTACGCACAGCCGTAGACCTTGTCTGAAAGACTCTAGCTCCCTTTATAACATTTCGGGGGTTATACCATCAAAAGCAACACAAACCCTGTTCTGCACATCTTCAGCAGTTGTTGGGGGTTCTTGATACACCTGTTTTATGGGTCCCCACAAAAATAAATCTATAGGGGTGACCTAGGTGGCCAGGAGATTGGTCTACCTCGCCCTATCCATCTATTAGGATATTCTGTGTTCGGCAACTGCATTACTTGCTGTGTTGCTTTTAATGGTATAACCCCAGAAATGTTATCAAGAGTGTTAGAGTCTTTGAGACAACATCTACGGCTGTGCGTAGAACATGAACAAGGATATAATTTTAAACAATTTATAGGATAAATTTCGGGGAAAAGGGGTACATTATTGGACTAAAATTAAAGTTGGAGCTCTTTTTATTCTTTTGTTTAAAAATTCTTTGAAAAATTACGACTTACGTCCATGGCCGACTTTAAAATATTTTAATTGCCTTAGTAATACTTGTTAAAAATTGAGATAGCTCGAAAAATATTAACTTTAGGTATAGGACATGCTTAATAATTTCGAAAGACAATTAAATTCTCTACAAGAAAATGTAAAAATATACAGGGTTTTGCATTTAAGAAAAATGACTTATCGATGTTTAAAGTTTCACAAGTTTGACCAAGCGTAAAAAACACCCTGTATAATATTTTTAAAATGTAGCTAGCGCAAAGTATTAATTAATCTATTGTCAATCTAAATTTTAAACGAAATTTTACCGCTTTTTTAAATAACTTTAATGTTAAAAAAAATTGAAAGTGCTGTTTTGCTCAAAAATTGCATAAAAATGTAAATTTTACGAAAACGGTTAACTTAAGACCCATATAACCTTTTACATTTTTTAAAGTAAATTTTAAGAGGAATCCAAAAATGTAAAAATATACGGGGTGTTCTGTTTAAAAAAATTAAATTTTTTTATGTGCCGCTCAAACTAAACACCCTGTATATTTGAAAATAATTTAAGGTTATGTAGAAAATAGGTTCGCACAATATTTGTATCAAACATTTTTTGATATTTTCATTAATAAAGGAGCTATCGAATAATCTCAGGGTTGTGATGCACCCTGTATATTTACGTGAATATGTATTAACAACTTTATTATTTATACTTGCAATTTCGTGTAACACAATTATCGGTACAGATATTCTCTATTTCTAATTTGTTTTTTAGATCATCAATATAGAATAGTTATACACTTCATTGGATATATTTTATCAATGTGTACGTTTTATTTGCGTTTAGACATAATAATAGTAAAATTTATTCTTACTTCGAAAAGGACTAATGTAAAAAACGATTTATTGGAAATTGGAAGATGTGTTACTAGTAAGATTTAACGGAATGTGAAAATGTATATTGTATGGTATGTACAAACTATAAAGTTAAAGTATATTTCAAGTTAATATAAGTTTTTTTTTAATGTCTTTTTTATTTATAACATTTAGGAGTAGTAAACTATCCACTTGAATTCATTCTTTTGTCTTTTTAAATAATTACAGCAGGATCTTATTTAATACAAATGCATAGATTTTTAGTACTAAAACAAATTTAAAACAGCACTTGCTATATTTTCATATTTTTAGATAAAGATCGTGTGTCTAATTTAACCTAACCACGTTGTGTTTTTGCACCTTACGGGTGTTAAACTTAATAAAATGGTTAAATGTTAATGTTTTTAACGATTTGGTAAATTTAATATGGCGATGGTTCGCCAGTCTAAAATATGCTGTCTGTGAGCATCACACCCCATCGTCATCGTTTATATTTTAGTTGAGACGCAAATATTGTTATCGTATCTATAGAGAGTTGTGGTGACTAGAAAAAAAATTGATTTTTTGACGACAAAAAAATATTGTAAAACCGGTTTTAAGCGTTATTATTTCGGTTCACGAAAACGAAAAAAGATTGTTTTCGGTTAGAACGAAAAGAACGAAAACGAATATTTCGTTTTCGTTCCGAACAGAAACGAACGGAATTTTTTTCGTTTTTAGTCCCTGGTCCTAACTATAGAGGAATAACATTAATGAGTGACCCAGGAAAAATACTGGCAAGAGTAATGGAAGGCAGATTAAAAGAAAAAATAGAAAGCACACAAGACCCAGTCTTTATATTAAGACAAACAATAGAAAAGAGCTTAACAAAAAACAAGGAAATACATTTATGTTTTAAAGACTTGGAAAAAGTATTCGATAAAATCAAAAGAAAAGACGTATGGATGGGCCCAAGAAAGAAGGGAATAGAAATAGAAACAACGACAAAATAAAAGCGATGTACGAAAAAACTGTAAATATTGTAAGAACACAAAATGAAGAATCGGAAGAGTTTGAAACAAAAGAGGGCTTAAAACAAGGATGCGTGCTCAGTCCATTATTATTCTTAGTAGTTATTGATGGAGTTATTAAAGAAGTAAAACCAAAAATGATACCGTAAAACCTAGGCAACTGAAAAATGGAAAAAATAAAGCTAATGTTCGCAGACGACATGGTCTTAGTCGCGGAAACAGAAAAAAAACTGCAGCATAATCTAGAAACTCTACACTGGGAATTAGAAAAAAATAATATGAAACAAATACCGTGTGAATGCAGCAGATATTAGATTTTTAAGAAAAATCTAAGGAAAAACCAAAAAAGAAACAATCAGAAATGAAACCATATAATGAACAATTAAAGATAAAATCAGTTGAAACAAAAATACAAGAAAAGACAGCTGGGATGGTTGGGTCACATTTATCGGATGAAACAAAAAAGGTTAACCAGAAAATCCTATACAGCAAGATCAGATGGAAAAAACATAAGAGGTAGACCGAGAAAAACCTGACAAGACGAAGTTAAAACCGCAGCAACGGATAGAAAAATCACATGGAAAGACATAAAAAATCTAGCACAAGACAGAAAAACGTGGAAAAAAGTCAGCACAACACAACTGAACAGTCGTACACCCAACAGTAGAAGGACTCATGACCAGGGTTTAGCAGATTTAAATCAATTGATTTAAATCACGATTTAAATCATGATTTAAATCAAGTGATTTTTTTAAAAAAATCATTGATTTAAATCAAAGATTATATGAGTAGATACAGTATAATATTTATAATAAAACAAAATTGTATTACTATTAGTAATTAAATACACGAAATGGTGAATAAACCATATCAATTTGCTCTTGTAAAGTAATATTCATTGTGGAAATGCAATAATTCAAAAAATAAATGACAACTTTTTGACGTTAGCGAACTGAACAGTCAGTTTTTTCAATTTCCACGGCACTCTATTGCCCAATAACGATTTGAAGAAAAATGTCGAATATCTCGAAAAGTATGAGTTTTGGGTATAGGACATTCTTAACAAAATATGAAGCTCTTTTAAAGACGAATTCGATGACATAAAAAAAAATACAGGGGTTTGCATTTGTAAAAATCGAGTTATGAGCTTTTGAAGATAATGTTGCCACCTATTTATAAACACCCCTGTATGTGTGATTCAAATTTTTTCATATCCAGCGAACAGAGAATTTTTTTCTGCATGTCCATACCAAATTACAACTCTGTACTTCAAAATAACTTTAGGAGAATTTTTTAAATAAAGACTTAAAACCTTGAATAATTCAGATTTTTTTTTTACAACACCGTATAAAAACCTGTAGTATTTTATATTGATGCAAAGCTAAAATTAAGGCGGTCAAAAATATTAAATAAATTGTGTGTTGTATTTGAAATATAAAAGTTGCTATTAGTTCCAGAAAGGTGACTCACCCTGTATATTTGAAAATATTTTTATTGTATTGTTTAGAAAAAACTGTATAAAATAGCATTTATTTGAATCAACTTCATATCTCAAACCGTTTAGCCACAATCGACCGATCCCGCACTAATGACTCAACCTGTATATAATTAATTAAACATCACCATTTAGCACTGATTTTTTCAAAATTCTTAATCATTATATTTCATTTTTGATTTTGACAACAATTCACCAATGAATTAAATATATTGGTTATTAAATATATTAGCACAAAACAGAAATAACATGTGAATGTGTCACTAAATTCGATAATATGGTACATTTGATTTAAATCAAAAAAATCTGATTTTAATCAAAAAAATCTGATTTAAATCAAATAAATCGATTTTTTTGATTTTTTAAAAAAAATCATGATTTTTATCAACCCTGCTCATGACTAAATAAAATAACTTTCCGTTGCTGGTTTGTTAAGTTTTACACAAAATTCTATAGCACACCTTTGCCTAATTTTCATATCAACGTTAGGTTATTGCAAACAACCCTATCTTAAATATTTTATTAATCACAACTCAAATATGCTAAGGCCGTGAAACTTTCTGAGAAATCTAACAACATAACGAACAGTAATTAAAAAAAATTACCCAACTGTGCGTCATCTTTATTTTAAGAAATCAAAGCGGTCTTAGTATTTTCCAAACAATTCCCGTATTTACCATTTCGCTTGTGCAAAATAATATTGATTTACAATAACAACATCGCGTAATACGATAACTAAGGTAATATAAATAATATTAATATGACGTATTCACATGAGCCAAGTCAACCGCTCAATTGTACAGTGATATTAAATTATTGGAGTATTTCAGTTGTAAATAAAATATTTTTAGCGTTCGTGAGTCACGTTATTCAAAAATGCACGAAATGTACCCGTATACAAATTCGCTTTTACTTATTATAATTTGTTTCAGTTCTTATTAAAGTTTTATATCTGTTTTTTTTCTTTATGTGCGTGTAAATAAAATTTTGGAGTCTAATAACGTAAATTCCTTTAATTATTCTTTGCAAGTAATATTGGTGAATCAAATTGCACCTAATACAGGCAGTTTATTAACTACCAAGAAACGGTCGATGGAATAACAAAAATTATAGTTCGTTTTTTCGGCTAGGTAAAGTAGACAAATGTTTGGGACCTGTGAGTAGCCCAAATGAACGATTCAATCAAAATCATTTGTTAGATTTTACTTAATAACATCTTCTTTTTCTTCCTAATCGGTTCCTCTTGTGCCTTTCGGGATCGAGGTATGATTTTCTTTTTCTGTGTTACGTTTCTTCACTTCTGCCTATCGTTAGCTAATTGTGGCACATCTTTCCATCTGACTCCTTTTTCTTCTAGTCTCTGCCTCACTTCTTTTTCCCATTTTATTCTTGGTCTTCCTCTTTTTCTTTTCCCTCCATCTTCATTTTTCATCCTATTTTCCCGTATCTACTTTCTGGCATGCGTAGTAGATGTCCAAGCCATCTTAATTGTTTTTTTCTCTATCTTTCTCTTAATATCTGTTACTACTAGGTTTTTTCGAATTTTTTCGTTACTGATTTTTACATCCCTCAATTCTTCTCAGATATCTTATTTCCTGTACCTGCATTCTTTGTTTTTGTTTTTGAGTTAGTGTCCGAGTTTCTACGTGAGAATGGGTACGTACACTGCATTGAAAACTCGCGTCTTCGTTACTTTTGATATCTCCTTCTTACTTAGCAGACATTTATTAGTGGCGTAGTAAAATTTAGTCGCTGCCGCTATCCTGTTATTCAGATCTTCCTCCAATTTACCATTTTCTGCAATTATTGTTCCTAAATATTATAAAAAAATATTTGGCAATATCAGAAAAAGTATATATATTATTTTTAAATTGTAATAATTTTCCCCTTTACGGTGTTTTATTGTTGGGCGGTTTGAAACCAATGCTAAATTTACGTTTTAATTTTCGCAAGTTGCAGTTGGAAGCAGCCTGAAAGGACATGTTATAAAATAAAACGATACCATCACCAAAACACGTATAGAGAGCCGTTATTTCATAATAAACTTCGTGCGGTTTTCCTAACGTGGTATAATTCTAAAAAAAAAAGTTTTTCCAGTTATCGTCGTCCATTAATTTAACACGATAAAGATAAACTGTGAAATAACGCACGACATTGTCCTATATATGCAATAACATTAGCGCCTGAGCGCAAATCCAAGATTCTTGAAGCGAAAACAGTCCTTCAGGGTAGACAGTCGGTAGTTCCGCTTGATTACCGCTCATATAATGTGTGTTTTACTGCTGCTAAAAGGGTGTTACCGTTGTAACTCGATTATAACAGCATTTGACCTCAACTAAAAAAGGCTGGAAAAGTGAGCTCTTGTTTCAAAACATAATTACGTCATTAAAAAGGGTGAGGAAATATTATTTCCGTTTTGGTAACATTCAAATCGATAATAAAAAAGTATTTACCGCTAAACCTGCTCGTGAATTTTAAAATTGACACACGCAGCTGACACAAAGAAAAACGATTCGAAGTTAGAGGTGTTTTTAGTTTGTTCCGCTTGGAATCAATCAGATTAGTACAACAGCGCGCTTTAAATCATCAATATAAGTTCTGTGAAAACTGCGAGTTCTCTGCACGGAATGTATCAAGCGATTTATCGAAAGTTTTTTCCCTATTAAGGTGCTTAAGAAATATAAATTAACGAGTTTTACAGCGCTTTTCAAAGCGATAAAATGGTGAATTAAAGTCAATAATAGTAGCAAAAGTAATCAGAGTTCCTCGTGCGGTTTCTTATTATTATTGGTAATTATTAAAAGGAAAGTTATCAAATACTATTCGGAAGAGAGCGCTTTTTATGGTATCACAGAAAGGTTGCATAAATTTATCAGATGCTAGAGTTAGACTTCGCGGATTTGCACGCGAGCTAAACATTTTCAGTAATAAATATGTTATTTGATCATTGTTACGCACCAAATTAAAATTTTAATAAATTTAATTTTTTTAAATTATTGTTTATTTTGTATACACTAAAATTTTATGTGAAATTGCATTGTGTTTATTATAATTAAACTATTTTCTGAATACAAGAATTTCCTGGTATATAACTCAACGAAGAATATTTGACCTATTTCTTCATAATTAGAGACTTGCATTGTGAATTATTAGATTAATATTTATGAGTAGTTACATGATGTTTATTACCATATTATTAGTCGACTACTTTTCAGTCGCAAATTGCATAGCCTGCAGTTTCGTCAGTTCTGAATTTTTCCTTAATTTCAGGCCCGTAACACATTAATTACACATTAATCTGCATATTTATTTCTTTATTGCCACGTTTCATTTTAATATAAAATATGTAAAACAACACGTAGGGTTTATTACTGAACCTAAACTTGGGCATTTTATTGATTAGCTTTTCTTTAGAACAACGTGCATGAAGTACCTACATACGTCCAGTAAAAACAAATATTAATTACGTGCTTGACTAGAAAACTAACACGCTGTTATACAAGAAGTAATAGCTTATAAATTCCCCCACCCAAACTTAAGTGTCTTGATAAAACTGTTATACCCCAGCAGTGGTGTACGCAAGGGGGGATTAGGAGATAAATAGCCTCCCGAATGTTTAAAAAGAACTATAATTGTAGATTATAATTACCGCATTTCAAAATTGTGCGACAGACTGCTTTTCAATACATATAAAATATATTATTTGTATATTTTACTCATGAATGCTATTTTTTGGTACGTTTGCCCTTAAAATTTAAAAAAAAAAATGCCTATGGCGCTGTTACCCCCTGAACCCCCTACAACTCTTTCTTACGACTCACTTTTTGTGTCTAGCCCCTATAGATCATTGTCTATTTGAACTATTACCATGCCTCGTTTGACATTATTCAGGATTATTTTTGCAAATTAAAACAAAATCCCCCTGAAATATTTTTCTGTTTACGCCACTGTACCCCAGTATTGTTAAAGGAAATTAATCGGATTGCGAAACACTGCCTACTTACATTTATCGATGTTTGTACTGCACTGGAATCGCCATATTTCTGCGAAACTGACGCAAAAATTCATAATTAAAATAAACACTGCACCTAGAAAATTTCGCTATTTTTATTATTATTTCCGCGGAGGTGGTACCCTTTCGGGTTCCTGTACTGCGACCTATTGGTCTATCGTACCTTCTGGTGATAGCCCCTTAAAGAAGTCCTGTGTTTTTAAAAAACACTAGGATTTTCTTTAAGGGCGTTTTCCTTAACTCTTCTTGGTTGGCTTTTTCCATCCCCAAAAGTCTACGCCTATACTGTGTGCATCCTTCACTCTGGCATATTATGTGAAGAGGAGTTTCTTCTTCTACACTACATCCTCTGCATATATAGATCTCTGAGAGCCCTAATATGTAAAAGTGTTTGTTTAGCCGCCAGTGTCCTGTAACGTCCTGTGGCTGCTCTGATGTTTGCTCTGCTCATGCTGAGCATTTCTTCTGTCTTTTCTTTGGAGACCATTGACAAGATAGGCTTAAAATGGGCTTGTCCTGCAGCTTCTTTCCAATGAGTATGTCCCTGTATTTATATCATTAAGACGAACCAATAGCTTTTAACGCTGTCTGGCTGTCGGACACTATGAAGATTTCGAAAATGTCGTATTGGCGAAGCAGATCAGAAAAAGGTGGCATTTGAAACTGTCGCATAAGCAGAGAGCGAATGTCGTAATACCGGGATATGACAGAATACAGATATTTTCAAAAGTAATTTCACAGACAATTTCACAGACAGTAATTTTCTTAAGCTTAGAAAAAGATATGCTTTTCGTAACAAGCAGTTCTGCCACCTTTTTCTAATTATCCATAATTGCATACATCACGTAACTTTTTAAACAAGCTGTATATATTTAATTATTAAAGTTAAGATAAAATAAATTATGATAAAAGCTTTAAACGTTCATACTCACCAAGTATTCAAAAATACCTATCATTGCAATGTAGCAAAATAAATGTAATAATAAATGCATAAGGCGTCTGGCACTTTTCCAGGTTATTATCTGAGATGCAAGACAATAAACGGGTTTCTTGGGAACCAAATTAAGTTAAATTAAAGTCTCTACTCGGCAATATAATTTTATTGCGACTGTACAGTTCAAATTTAGAGTGAGCTGTGTAAATTATACGATTTGTGTTAAATCAATGAGCAATATGTACTTGTACTTTTAATTTATAATTAAAAATCGCTCTTTAAAATATTTGCTTCGTTTTCCAATGGAACTTAAAAACGAGTGTTGACAGTAATTATTTAAAACTTTTATTTTAACTGAGATATTTATTATTTTAGCATACATATAAAGAAGCTATTGTTATTTAAGGATAGTCTTAATTATTTTAATTGTGAAATCAACTGCTTAGTCTATGGCAGTGTTTCCCAACCTTTTTTTAATCAGGCCTCACCTCGACACCTCAAAAGTTTTCAATGCCCCCTATCATAATAGTCGACCAAATTTCGAAAAAGGATACATTTAATAGATACTACAAATAAAAAAAGGAACATAGGTAAAAATGTTTTTAATTTTACTTTATTCAACGAACATAAATTATATATAACACTTTGTATATTACAAAACATAAATCGTACTTAACTTGGTAAAACAAAATTCTATTTAATGTTCGACCATCAACTGATTGTAGGAGTTTTATTTCAGGTTTGTCATTTAAAAGCTCGCTAAGAATATTAAATAGTTCCATGAATCTTCTTTGGCAATTACCCTGTGACAGCCATCTTACCTCAGTGTGAAGCAATTGTCTAACATGGTCAGCATTTTTATTCTTACAAAATTGTTTGAAGAGACGCTTACGTTTGGCATTAGCTTTGATACATTTTATAACTGAATTCCATATCTCATTTAGAATAGGTGCAAGTTCTTTGGAAATTTTGTCTGTGGATAGCACAATGCACTCGCAACATTTCAGGATTGCCATCCTTCATTAATTTTAAACAGCCATGTTTCTTGCCCATCATAACAGGAGCACCATCTGCAACACAAGATGTAACATTTTTCGTTGAAATTTGAGCTTCATCTAAATAATTTTTAAGTTTGTTGTATATATCAATATCTTTTTTTATTGCCCCTCAAAATATTCATATTTCTCCCCAATATATTCATATTGCCTCCAAAATATTCATATTGCCCCCAAAATATTCATATTTCCCCCCCCAAATATTCATATTGTCCCCCCCAAATATTCATATTGTCCCCCCAAAATACTCATATTGTCCCCCAAAATATTCATATAGCCCCCCAAAATATTCATATTGTCCCCCAAAACATTCATATTGCCCCTCTGTGGGGCGTGCGCCCCTCTGTGGTTATCGCTTTTATTACATTTTGAAATAAATAATACAGCAGTATTCGATGTAAGGATTGTTTAAATGCCTTAAAGTTAAAATATTTGGCGTTTCAACAGTTGCTGATATTTAAAAGGAATTTTCTTGATCCTTCTTTTATGAAAGAATTCCTGGATTGTTAGAATACCTAATTCTCAGCGTAACTTCTCATTTATTACGTACCAATACAGCAACTCGAACAAGTTAATTTTGTAACGTTCATCCGTATTGTACGACAAAATTCTTTTGGATACGATGTCTTTAACTTTTTCTCGTCTCTTCTTAAAGGCAGAAAGTACCATAGAAAATGTAAATACCTCCTAAGTAGACATGTTTAGAAAAGCTCGTAACGGGAATCTACGTAGCAAATCCGTTCGTTAAGTTTTTATGTCTTTTAGAAGTTTTAGAACTCATGTTGAATCCTTTTTAATACCCGGAAATATTGTAAAGTACCGTCGATAGCTCCGTACGGGTTCGATTTTCGTACTTATTTTATTTTAGAACGTAATCAGCTTTATCGTTCTTGCAATTTAATAATATAAATAATGTTTGAGGAACTATCACGAAAGCCCTTAAGTCATTGAGAGTATCACTGAAAATAAATTCAGACAACTCTTACGATTATTGGAATGTTTTAAATCTACTTTACGTACGTGTGTTCCAAGTATCTTATTTTTTTAATGGGTTGAGCGCAGGGCCGTAACTAGGATTTTTGCACCTATGAGCTTGTATAAAACGCGCCTTAATGGAAAAGTAAATATTGTTTATTATAAAGAACATCACATTAAACAAAAAATTTCAGGTCAAAAATTAATTTGATACCTTTGAATTTACGCATTTATAATTACTATTTAAGTTGTGAACATTGACACAGAAGAATCTTTCATGGATATAAACCGCTGAAACAAAAATCCTGATAACTGTTAAGGGTTGCACGAGGATGGACGAAATATCGAACCAGGATATACGGAAGATCTAGGATTGGAAGCACTAAAGAAGCGGTTCTAAACCACTTTCTTTCAATCTACCCCTTGGCGTCACTGTGAACTCCTGGTATAAAACACCTGTCTTACGGTATTAATGTTATCATCCATATATCCGGTATATTTTGCAAAAGAGGTACCGACGTTTGGGCGTCTTTTACTAAAATTGACAAAAATGACTTCGACTATGTTAGCTAAACATGCCCAGGTAATTTTAGAACCATGACCTCAATAATTTTCTAGTTTTTGTATTTTATACGGGGTGTTGCTTTACGGTATTAATTTTATAATCCATTTATGAGGTATATATTGCAAAAGAGGTACCGACGCTTGGGCGTCTTTTGCTAAAATTGTCAAAAACGGCTTCGACTATGTTAGCTAAACATGCCCAGGTAATTTTAGAACCATGGCTTTAATAATTTTCTAGTTATGGTATCTTATACGGTGTATTGTTACACGGTATTAATTTTTTAATCCATTTATGAGGTATATTTTGCAAAAGAGGTACCGACGTTTGGGCGTCTTTTGCTAAAATTGTCAAAAACGGCTTCGACTATGTTAGCTAAACATGCCCAGGTAATTTTAGAACCATGACTTTAATAATTTTCTAGTTATTGTATCTTGTACGGGGTATTGTTTTACGGTATTAATGTTATAATCCATTTATGAGGTATATTTTGCAAAAGAGGTACCGACGTTTGGGCGTCTTTTACTAAAATTGACAAAAACGGCTTCAACTATGTTAGCTAAACATGCCCAGGTAATTTTAGAACCATGACCTCAATAATTTTCTAGTTATTGTATTTTATACCGGGTGTTGTTTTACGGTATAAATTTTATCATCTATTTATAAGATATATATTGCAAAAGAGGTACCGACGCTTGGGCGTCTTTTGCTAAAATTGTCAAAAACGGCTTGGACTATGTTAGCTAAACATGCCCAGGTAATTTTAGCACCATGACCTCAATAATTTTCTAGTTATTGTATTTTATACGGGGTGTTGTTTTACGGTATTAATTTTATCATCTATTTATGAGATATATATTGCAAAAGAGGTACCGACGCTTGGGCGTCTTTTGCTAAAATTGTCAAAAACGGCTTGGACTATGTTAGCTAAACGTGCCCAGGTAATTTTAGAACCATGACTTTAATAATTTTCTAGTTATTGTATCTTATACGTGGTATTGTTTTACGTTATTAATGTTATAATCCATTTATGAGGTATATATTGCAAAAGAGGTACCGACGCTTGGGCGTCTTTTGCTAAAATTGACAAAAACGGCTTCGACTATGTTAGCTAAACATGCCCAGGTAATTTTAGAACCATGGCTTTAATAATTTTATAGTTATTGTATCTTATACGGTGTATTGTTACACGGTATAATGTTATAATCCATTTATGAGGTATATATTGCAAAAGAGGTACCGACGCTTGGGCGTCTTTTACTAAAATTGACAAAAACGGCTTCAACTATGTCAGCTAAACATGCCCAGGTAATTTTAGAACCATGACCTCAATAATTTTCTAGTTATTGTATTTTATACGGGGTGTTGTTTTACGGTATTAATTTTATCATCTATTTATGAGGTATATATTGCAAAAGAGGTACCGACGTTTGGGCGTCTTTTGCTAAAATTGACAAAAACGACTTGGACTATGTTAGCTTAACGTGCCCAGGTAATTTTAGAACCATGGCTTTAATAATTTTATAGTTATTGTATCTTATACGGTGTATTGTTACACGGTATTAATTTTATAATCCATTTATGAGGTATATTTTGCAAAAGAGGTACCGACGTTTGGGCGTCTTTTGCTAAAATTGACAAAAACGACTTCGACTATGTTAGCTAAACGTGCCCAGGTAATTTTAGAACCATGACTTTAATAATTTTCTAGTTATTGTATCTTCTACGGGGTATTGTTTTACGTTATTAATGTTATAATCCATTTATGAGGTATATTTTGCAAAAGAGGTACCGACGCTTGGGCGTCTTTTACTAAAATTGACAAAAACGGCTTGGACTATGTTAGCTAAACATGCTCAGGTAATTTTAGAACCATGACTTTAATAATTTTCTAGTTATTGTATCTTATACGGTGTATTGTTACACGGTATTAATTTTATAATCCTGGTATGAGGTATATTTTGCAAAAGAGGTACCGACGTTTGGGCGTCTATTGCTAAAATTGTCAAAAACGGCTTCGACTATGTTAGCTAAACATGCCCAGGTAATTTTAGAACCATGACTTTAATAATTTTCTAGTTATTGTATCTTGTACGGGGTATTGTTTTACGTTATTAATGTTATAATCCATTTATGAGGTATATTTTGCAAAAGAGGTACCGACGCTTGGGCGTCTTTTACTAAAATTGACAAAAACGGCTTGGACTATGTTAGCTAAACATGCCCAGGTAATTTTAGAACCATGACTTTAATAATTTTCTAGTTATTGTATCTTATACGGTGTATTGTTACACGGTATTAATTTTATAATCCATTTATGAGGTATGTTTTGCAAAAGAGGTACCGACGTTTGGGCGTCTTTTGCTAAAATTGACAAAAACGACTTCGACTATGTTACCTAAACGTGCCCAGGTAATTTTAGAACCATGACTTTAATAATTTTCTAGTTATTGTATCTTGTACGGGGTATTGTTTTACGTTATTAATGTTATAATCCATTTATGAGGTATATTTTGCAAAAAAGGTACCGACGCTTGGGCGTCTTTTACTAAAATTGACAAAAACGGCTTGGACTATGTTAGCTAAACATGCCCAGGTAATTTTAGAACCATGACTTTAATAATTTTCTAGTTATTGTATCTTATACGGTGTATTGTTACACGGTATTAATTTTATAATCCATTTATGAGGTATGTTTTGCAAAAGAGGTACCGACGTTTGGGCGTCTATTGCTAAAATTGTCAAAAACGGCTTCGACTATGTTAGCTAAACATGCCCAGGTAATTTTAGAACCATGACTTTAATAATTTTCTAGTTATTGTATCTTGTACGGGGTATTGTTTTACGTTATTAATGTTATAATCCATTTATGAGGTATATATTTCAAAAGAGGTACCGACGCTTGGGCGTCTTTTGCTAAAATTGTCAAAAACGGCTTCGACTATGTTAGCTAAACATGCCCAGGTAATTTTAGAACCATGACTTTAATAATTTTCTAGTTATTGTATCTTGTACGGGGTATTGTTTTACGTTATTAATGTTATAATCCATTTATGAGGTATATTTTGCAAAAGAGGTACCGACGCTTGGGCGTCTTTTACTAAAATTGACAAAAACGGCTTGGACTATGTTAGCTAAACATGCCCAGGTAATTTTAGAACCATGACTTTAATAATTTTCTAGTTATTGTATCTTATACGGTGTATTGTTACACGGTATTAATTTTATAATCCATTTATGAGGTATATTTTGCAAAAGAGGTACCGACGTTTGGGCGTCTATTGCTAAAATTGTCAAAAACGGCTTCGACTATGTTAGCTAAACATGCCCAGGTAATTTTAGAACCATGACTTTAATAATTTTCTAGTTATTGTATCTTGTACGGGGTATTGTTTTACGGTATTAATGTTATAATCCATTTATGAGGTATATTTTGCAAAAGAGGTATCGACGCTTGGGCGTCTTTTACTAAAATTGACAGAAACGGCTTCAACTATGTTAGCTAAACATGCCCAGGTAATTTTAGAACCATGACCTCAATAATTTTCTAGTTATTGTATTTTATACGGGGTGTTGTTTTACGGTATTAATTTTATCATCTATTTATGAGGTATATATTGCAAAAGAGGTACCGACGTTTGGGCGTCTTTTGCTAAAATTGACAAAAACGACTTCGACTATGTTAGCTTAACGTGCCCAGGTAATTTTAGAACCATGACCTCAATAATTTTCTAGTTATTGTATTTTATACGGGGTGTTGTTTTACGGTATTAATTTTATAATCCATTTATGAGGTATATTTTGCAAAAGAGGTACCGACATTTGGGCGTCTTTTGCTAAAGTTGACAAAAACGGCTTCGACTATGTTAGCTAAACATGCCCAGGTAATTTTAGAACCATGACTTTAATAATTTTCTAGATATTGTATCTTATACGTGGTATTGTTTTACGTTAATAATGTTATAATCCATTTATGAGGTATATTTTGCAAAAGAGGTACCGACGCTTGGGCGTCTTTTACTAAAATTGACAAAAACGGCTTCAACTATGTTAGCTAAACATGCCCAGGTAATTTTAGAACCATGACCTCAATAATTTTCTAGTTATTGTATTTTATACGGGGTGTTGTTTTACGGTTTTAATTTTATCAACCATTTATGAGGTATATTTTGCAAAAGAGGTACCGACGTTTGGGCGTCTTTTGCTAAAATTGACAAAAACGACTTCGACTATTTTAGCTAAACATGCCCAGGTAATTTTAGAACCATGACCTCAATAATTTTCTAGTTATTGTATTTTATACGGGGTGTTGTTTTACGGTTTTAATTTTATCATCCATTTATGAGGTATATTTTGCAAAAGAGGTACCGACGTTTGGGCGTCTTTTGCTAAAATTGTCAAAAACGGCTTTGACTATGTTAGCTAAACATGCCCAGGTAATTTTAGAACCATGGCTTTAATAATTTTATAGTTATTGTATCTTATACGGTGTATTGTTACACGGTATTAATTTTATAATCCATTTATGAGGTATATTTTGCAAAAGAGGTACCGACGTTTGGGCGTCTTTTGCTAAAGTTGACAAAAACGGCTTCGACTATGTTAGCTAAACATGCCCAGGTAATTTTAGAACCATGACTTTAATAATTTTCTAGTTATTGTATCTTATACGTGGTATTGTTTTACGTTATTAATGTTATAATTCATTTATGAGGTATATATTGCAAAAGAGGTACCGACGCTTGGGCATCTTTTGCTAAAATTGTCAAAAACGGCTTGGACTATGTTAGCTAAACGTGCCCAGGTAATTTTAGAACCATGACTTTAATAATTTTCTAGTTATTGTATGTTATACGTGGTATTGTTTTACGTTATTAATGTTACAATTCATTTGAGGTATATATTGCAAAAGAGGTACCGACGCTTGGGCGTCTTTTGCTAAAATTGACAAAAACGGCTTCGACTATGTTAGCTAAACATGCCCAGGTAATTTTAGAACCATGACTTTAATAATTTTCTAGTTATTGTATCTTATACGTGGTATTGTTTTACGTTATTAATGTTATAATCCATTTATGAGGTATATATTGCAAAAGAGGTACAGACGCTTGGGCGTCTTTTGCTAAAATTGTCAAAAACGGCTTCGAGTATGTTAGCTAAACATGCCCAGGTAATTTTAGAACCATGACTGTAATAATTTTCTAGTTATTGTATCTTATACGTGGTATTGTTTTACGTTAATTATGTTATAATCCATTTATGAGGTAAATGTTGCAAAAGAGGTACCGACGCTTGGGCGTCTTTTGCTATAATTGACAAAAACGGCTTTGACTATGTTAGCTAAACGTGCCCAGGTAATTTTAGAACCATGACCTCAATAATTTTCTAGTTATTGTATTTTATACGGGGTGTTGTTTTACGGTATTAATTTTTCTAATTTTTAACATAAAATGTACACTTCATGTAATGATAGGTTTTATATCGGCCATACCCTAGTTGCGGCACTGGTTTAGCTTTTTAAACCAACTTACATTTCTTTGCAAATTGTATGACTATTGTTCGCAACTACACTCTACAAGATCAGGAAATGAACGTCTTTTTTATGCAAATTTAACTCGCTCGGATTTTCTAAGGGATCTTTTATAACTATTGGGTGTGTTTCAAACAACGTTAAAGTAAACGAAGCAATAATTTTTAAAGCGCGATACAGTGATAACACGCTGATACAACGTGGATGGGTAGCTAGGGAAACTGTCTCGTAAACTTGTTGTTGGTCGAAAGTGATAAGAGCTTTTGGATGGACCAACGCTGCTACTAAACGAGTAGATATCAAAATCGCCAAGAAGGAGGTGAATGGATGTAGACTTGGGGCTTTGTACCCACCGTACTCCATTTTAGACTATCTCCCAAGAGAGTGTTTCCCATCCTGCCACAATCTATCACTATATATTCGTTTAACTCTTCCTGAAGTTTTCTTTATATCATTTAGACGAAGAAAATTGGCTCAATAGTCCCTAGAGAGGGTTCGATTTTTTATAAGTAGTTATTTTGTCGTTATAACTAGTTAAATCGTTTCGATTTATTTAAAGTTTATTGAAGAAATGCTTTGTCAAGATATCTGTGAGTGTATTTGCTTTTAAGTTTAAAAATGAGAGTTTGAATCTGCAGAAAGTTAAGTGTGTCTTTTTTTTAATTTTCGAACTTTTTATCAAACAGGCCTTATTTTAAGGTTTCTTTCTACATCACACACACAATTATTGTTGTTTTAAACAAACCGATAAATCATAAAGCAAATAAGCTATTCACAAGACATAAATGAAAAAAAAAATACAATACTAATTTTACATCTGTGTTTATTAACTTGTTTTTATTCTATAAGCATTTTTCATTCAATTAATCACAGATTGATTGTATTACGTAAAATCCGTGCGCAGTAAGAGTATGGAATAGATTCTTTAAGATTGATTTTTTTTATCAAGAACACATTTTTTATTGGACTTAATTAAGTTTTGACACCTTATAAAAAAAAATGATCCTAACCTAACAGATAATACTATTTTGTATCAGCAAGACGATACACGACCTGTTTGCGATTTTCTGGACGATTTCTTTCTGGTGGATTGGTAGGAGAGGGCAGATTGAGTGGCCACCAATGTCTCCAGATCTTACACCTCTTGATTATTTTTTATAGGATTATTAGAAGTCGAAAATCTACGTCGGCAGACCATATAATGCAGAAGATTTAAAAAATCGAATTGGAGACGAAATCAGCAGAATTAGCCCAAGAGTAATTCAAAAGGTACAAAACAAATTTGTAAATGGGCTTGCTTATTGTCAGGAAATCAATGGATGGCAGTTTTAACACTTAAGTTAATTGGCAACAGTTTTTTTGATTAATTTTCGTTATACTTTCGTTTAGGTTTTTCAATTTTAATTACGTTTCGTAAATTAATGTCTAATTATAATTTGTCTTTTAAGTAATGGTCCTGATAAAGTTTGTTTTTAATCATGGCCTACGATTTTAATAAGTTTTGTCATTGAGCCCTTGAGTTATTAGTGCAAAGTAAGAGTTAACTCTACCTTGTAACAAAAACATGATAAATCGTCCTTTAAAACTAATAAAGTTACTTAATGAACTCTTTCAACAGCATACATCGTTAATTTTGTTCCAACTTCAACTTATTTTCACGCAGAAAGTATGAGGGGGTAGTGGGTAGCAATTCGTCATTCAATGAACGGAGGGATGGCATAGTTAATTACAAAAACAACGGCGGTTTATTTAACCAGACACTCATTAAATAATTTTCTCTGTATTACATCAAAGCGAAAATGTGGACTCCTTATTTTCTTAAAATTATGATTAACGCTCTGCAGACGTTGCTATTTGCGTATCTTGTTAGTTTCAAAACTTAAATCGTCTAGTTTATTAAACTAATTGGTACAGTTTCTTAATAATCTTGCATGTGTTTTGCTAAGGTAATTATTTAAAATTTAAAGCGACCATTCTGTTATCCTTCATTTTTAAACTTTATTTTATAGTTCCTAGTGCTTTAATAATATTTAAAATATTACGAGGCTGCATTTTATGCCCAGTGTAGTAAGCAGTAAATGAGGCAGAGTTAATGGGCCTTCCAGTGGCGCACTCACGATTTAATCTTGGCGCAGCCGGGTTGAAAGCAAAACAACATTTTTTGCTCAAATTCAATAACATTCATTAGGTAAATATTAAAATGTGTTAAGAAAGTAAAATTTTAGGGGGTGCCAGGGCCCTTAAGCTTCTCTCCCGTGTCCACCGTACCCTCTTCGCCCCCCGATTGTTACGCCATTGCTCTGTACACTTAAAACTGCAACTCATTTGGTTTTACAGAGACACAGACTATAATGGGATAAATAACTTTTTTAATAATTCCAAAAATTATTCTTATTTAAGACAACAAACACACATAATGAGAATAAATTTATTTTGAATTAGACATAATACACTTTGCAAAATAAAACACAAATTTTACATTAAAGCACTACACAGACGAGTATCACGCATTATGAAAATTATTTGCTGTACAGAATGTAACACAAAGAAACATTCTAATTGAATGCCATTGTTAATAATAATCCTTGGGATTATTTTCTTAATGTAATATTATACACAAGAGGTCAGCCATGTTTACACATAATTATCACAGGATAATAAATTTAAAAACAGTTTGTAAGTGCAAACAACACCGTTTTCATCCGATTTAAAAGTCACTTTCATTCAAAATATGCTTGGTAATGTATAAACATAGCTTAAAAAAACATATTAATGTTCGTTAAAATCGATTTCGGCAAATTCTGGACCTAGCCAACCGATACAAATACAATAATGTTGAAAGAGTTGTATCAATAATTCTTGCTCGTCCAAGAATTCTAGTTTTTCGATCCTCTGTCGTTCTGAATTTGGTAATGCATAATAAACTTCGACCATATCCCACGACTTGGAACCTAGCCAATTATTACTAACAAATCTATTTTCCTGTGTCTCTAAAGATTTACAAGCCGATATACCTGCTAATGTACAGCCCCTAGCCCTTAAATTACCTAACATAACATCACCAAACGTGTCATTTATATTGCACATTTCATAGTTTATAAAAAATGCAGATTTGAACTTTGTAACTATCCATGATAACAGTCTATTAACACAATCGTTTTCGATATACACTAACACACACTCGGCGAGGAATAACGTCGGATGTGAAAAATTAACTTCGGCTTGTTGTAGCTTCGTCTCCAGTTGTGGTAAATTTCGCAGATCCGCACCTATGCAATGATATGTTCCAGAGTGTATATCCGTAGCACTTAATTTGACTTCGCCGTCTTGGTCGTGTATTTTTTCTAACAGCTGCTTATTCCTTTTAATAACATAACACTTCCTGGCTGTCACGGATGGAAAATCGATCTCAACGAAATTCGACAACTGCACGCCTCTATCTTTTAAACGCCAATATAAGGTATCAAATCCACAGCCCAAATTTATAATTTGTGCAGAATCGCCAGCTACTCGTAAAAACTTTTCGATGAACGTTTCAACAGCCTTAACTCTTGCGTAATAACCTCGATTGATCTCGGGGGCTTTTCGCTGTATTTGTTTCACAAATAAAGATACATAGTTATCTTGCCAGTACCCCAACTGTACTGCGCCTCTTTTACACTCGCTGGCGTCATCATTAGTAGCTATTACGGGCTCATCGTCCATTTTCAAGGGATGTTTTAAAAGCTAAAAGTAAACGAATGTATTAGTTGTGATTTTTAGGTTAAGTAATGTAAAGCTCCAGTACAACACAAAAATCTGATGTCAAAGGTACGTAACAGTCAATGACATTTACTAAATAGGAGCCCTAGGTTACAAAGCTCTTATTTGGTGTTTATTTTATTTACCTGCAGAAGACGGATTCAATATTATCTCCAAAAACCTTGATAACTGCGCAAACTGATTTACTGTATAGCTGCTTGGGTTTGTTCTTGTTATAATCAACCTGCGTCGTAGCATTTGCGCATCGTTTCGACATTGAGCGCCTAAAGATAGATAACTTATTGAGCAGGCGCCTAGCGCCGGTTGCGGAAAGCTCGTAATTATTTTTAACTTGCCACGTTCCAGGAGATTCCGATTTTTTTATTTTATATTTGTATCTAGCGTTACAATCTCATGTTGTAATAAAAACAGCATAAGCATACAATTCAGCTTACAATAGAATTTCAACGTCACTGCGGTTTGAAATGTATTTTTAAAGGTGATACTTTGCTAAGAATTAAACAACATTTTAATTAGTTTTGAAACAACACTGACGCATTTGAGATGAAAATATGATAAATAAACAAATAAAATGCATTAAAAAATTAGTAACTAGTCAATACTAATGGTTTCTGCAGTATAACAACAAAACTAATAATCGATTTAAATTGCAAATGTGTAAATGTAAAATTAAAATGTTTTTAACCAAATTTAAAAAGAAACATTTTTGAATAATAATTTAATAATAATACATTAAAGACAGCTTAGTGAAAACCTACACAAAGTAATGAATAAATCTGAATATTTAATATGATATTAAGGTTTTTAATGTAATGTAAAACTGCATAATTAAGGAGTTTTAGCTTTTCACAAATGATGAGCGAAAATTAAATGTTTATAAAACGTACTTTGTCAATATTTACTTTAAGTAATCGCATTTTATTATGAAAATGTTTCTTGTGCGACATTAGGATAGTTCCATTAAGTATAGAACTTATATTAAAATTAATAACCCATCAAAATATCATTCTTAACGCAAATGTCAGAAGTTTATTTCCATTTTTTTTTTAAATTCTAATCTATATTTTTGTGAGCAACTTCTAAGGCATGTGACTAAGTGAGATATTGAAAATAATGGTATAAAAATATATTTGAACCATTTAATTAGGGCAACTATGGGTATCTTGCTTCATATAAGAGATAGATCTTTGGTTACAGTAACAAAATTTTAAGAAAGCGTCAAAAAATTATTATTAATATAATAAATTTATTGGTATCTGCTTTTGACTAAAAATGACTCTAGGATCATTAAAAAGAAAAGGTTAAAAACTCATAAATTTCAAACTCTTTGTATACTGCAGGATTATTCTTCCATTTAAAAATATTTTTTCTACTCTTGTATATACATGAAAATAGTCATTTTCTCACTGCCTACCCTACATGAAAGTTTTAATTTCGTCACTAGTGGCGAAAATAATGTCAATGTTAAAATCAAATTGTAAAATTTACGATTTTTTTTAGCTTAAACTTATTATCAAATAATTTAATTTTAATGTAGCAGTTTATATAAAAGTCTAAGAATGGTACAACAATTAATAATAAATATATTTCGTTTACAGGTTATAATTTCATTTATGTCAATGTCAGTGTGGTGGTGTCGCTATTGAAATGAAATGATTAATTAATACTTTATACATAATAATTATTGTCATTTGGTTCGTTTACATTAACTTTCGTTCTATAATTTTAAATTCGTAGAAAAAATAGCATTTACGAATCGAGATGAAATAAGTTTTTTTCGTTCGGAAAATTTGCCACTCGCCGCTTCGCGGCTCGTGAATAGAACTCACCTCACGAAAAAACTGGACTTTCATCTCTTGTTGTAAAATATACTATTATTTTTGTTGCGGTTAGTTTAAAAAACAAATTATGCAATCCAGGTACCGTTTTTGGTACACTCTGTGTGTATTGATCAAATTATTCATGTATGCGTGTATATCTTTTAAATAGGAAACATGGAATTGTTTGATTGATTGTTGAACTAACCATCAGCCAGCTATTTTACGGAATCAATCATTTAATGCTTATACTACTACACGAAACGACCTTTGTTTTATTTTAAGTAAATTAAAATAGTTCCAGATTGGTTGAAGGCACAACTTTCTTTAAACGTGTACTATTTAAGTAAGAGAATAGACGCCTACATTAATGTACTGTAAATAGTCTTTAATGCGGTAATAGCTTATTAGTGCGATCATATATGAATACGAGGGTGGGATGAATAGTTTACGGCCTAGTCAGTAAAAGGCGCAAATTTTCATGAATTTATGGTTTTATACAGTCATCCTCGATTAGTTTTCTATAAAATTTTATAATATGTCAAGTAGTTTGCATTTGACGGTCTGCAAAAGTAAACAAATGATGCGTTTTGTACACAATGGAGAAAGCGAAGTACGCTTAGCGATGAAATCTTCCACAAGAACTTATTCCCAACTGATTTAAAAACTAACCTGGTTACTACTTTAGGTGAGTGTTCTCCATCGATTTCAATTGTTAAAACATGGGCTGTGGGCTTTAAATGTGGTTGCACTAGCAGTGAAGATGCACAAAGTTCGGACAGGCCAAAAACGGCAACGTCTAACGAAATGGCCCAAAATGTATATAAAATTGTATGGAACGACTGTCTATTGAAGTTGGCCAAGATAGCCAAGGCTGTAGGCATATCAAAACACTTCCATGCGAATTTTTCAGCATGAGAAAACTATCCGCGCGTAAGATACACGATTATTCACACCGGAACAAAAACTCAATGGTATGACAATTTCTGACCAGGGAAGGTCACAATATGTTGTCGCGAAAATCTGATCAATGCTGTGTTTATTGTATTAAGAACATCTTTGTTGATAGAAGTATATTTATATCACAGATTATTGAAAAGTTGCTCAAGCAAGAAATAAAACCATTCATTTCATCGACTTAAGGATTTCATCAAATAATTTATTTAAATATAATCGAAAGCTGCATGAAAACGGCGAAAACTCCGAAATTTCTTAAAAGTACTTTATAAAAAGTAATACCCCTAACGCATTATAATTCCGCTGAATCGGAAAAGAATTTTAAATATTTTTTTAGCAAAGACGCTTTATTGAAATTCATTTCATAACCACGACCAGAAAAATGCCGATTAAAAGCAAAATTAAACTCTGCTTTTTTTTATTTGATAAAAAATGGACGTACATATGTATTTTGATAATAATTGTGTAATCGAATCAAAAATAGCAACAACTTGTGTAAACGGAAATATTAAATAAATTACAGTTCATTCGCTCATCGATTTTTCGTTCCCTACGTCTAAAATTAAAATTGTTGGAAGTTTTGTATCAGAGGTAAATATTAAATTTGATTTACAAGAAGGTGTCCAAGGTGCGCTTGGCGTTTTATTAAATTTGCAATTTGAATACCTCCCCTATACTTAGTTTACTTGAACTTGTTTCTTACGAGTCGTATCGTATCCAAAAAGTTGTAATGATTTTTAAAATTTTCAGTTTAAACTAATTTTTTAAACCTAACCAGGGAAGGTTACGATACGTTGTCGCTAGAATTTGATTAAGGCTGTGTTTATTGCATCAAGAACATCAAAATTTTTCTTCGGAAAAATAGGGAAAAAACTGAAAAGTCGCGACATCAAATGGCACCGTGTGAACTACCCATTATTTAATAATAATTTATTGCATGTGTTAATTTTTTTTGTAACAATAATTTATTGCATAGCGACTCAAATAAAATCCTTGTGAAATGATCTCTCATAACAATAATTTTGTTTATTGTATTTACTAATAATAAGTGATTAATTATGTTCTTTTTCTTTTCAGATTTCTACTCATACTTTCGACGCGGTAAGTTACCTCAATGCAAGAATCATTTACTATTTACATTATAATTTTTACTCGTCACTTCTAATAACCAGCACGTTTTAGAAGAATGGATATACCGAAAACAAATATTAGGTAAATTTAAAAATATTGTACTTCAAACTTTTAATTCTAATAAAATTAAATTTTCAGTGTAAATATTTTTTGAATTTTAAGTCACTATCTTATTAAAATAGTTTATGTTATATTGTCATCAATAATTTTTCCAACAAAATAAAAATCAAATATGCATGAATACCTACATTGCGCATTACTTATCTACACAATGAGTGGTGACTGAAGCCGATGTAGTAAAACGAAAATATATTTATCTCTTTTTAAGTTAGCAGCAATTAAAAAAAAGCAAATAAAACTGGGATTATTACAAACGTACATTAAAATTAATTGTTGATGTTATGTTACAAAACATGAGATTTTTGCTAATTACGCGTACAGACATTAGTGTTTAACAATCCGAGGCAAATTTCTACAAAGCTTAGAACAAAGTTTTACATATTTATTGCAGTTTTTACAAATCGTAGATCATCAACGTCAAATTTCATATTTTTAGGCTGTCAAAAATGACGTGACTATTACACGCGCTTTTCACGTTGTCCAATACAATTGATATAAGCTGTCACCAAGCTCGATGGCTGTTGTGTTAACAACCTAACTTGCAATCTCGAGGTCGTGGGTTCGAATCCCACGGCCGACTGTCATTTTAGAGGGTTTCAGGTGGTTTCCTCTACAGTACAGGCTAATGCTGTAGCAGTACTTTCACCTATCCTTGTCTATCCACATCCTTACTCACTATCCTTGTACCTCTAATCCCGATATTAGCCGTCTGTCGGGCGAGCGTAACACACATCATGTGAACCCGAAGTATTAGCTTTCTAGCGTCCAATCGCCGCATTAAAAAGAGAGGATGTATGTCTGTATCGTTGCGTGTGTTACAATAAATTGCAAGTATTAGCAAAATAGGTAATACATATATGGTAAAAACAATAAAAGGCAGATACAAAGCTACCTAATAAATATTTATAATAAGATTACATTTCATTGGCAAAAATGTTGGCGAGAAGTAAGGGCTCCTATATCCCATCCTTAGGATCTACTCCTGATAACACTTAACTATTGACTACAATACCAATATGTACCACAAGACAAGACTATAATTAACAGTATTTATAACAAACAAAACTACAAATCGCAATTGTAACTGCTGGTGGGCTCGTTAATTTTATCGTAACATAAATATTTTACATATTGTAGTTTCTCATTTTTCTTATTCCATTGTCAATGCCAATGCTTAAAAGAGCAGTTCTAATAATGTTCAAAAATCGATCTATAGTTATCGTGACACACAACAATATAGAACATCTTAACTTAATCGCCTTTTACATAAAAAACCTGTATGGTAAAATAATGAATTTTATACTGATGGAAGAAATGTTATAAATATTATATAGAACGTTTTTAGTACCTCGTGAAAGGTACCGCGTTTTTCTGTTGAAATTTGAATTTCCACTAAAAATCCAACATTCGCCACACGCAACAACCCTTAATCATTGATTTTTTTGTAAGACCAGTATTCCCATTCATTTAACCTGTGACGAAAAATTCTTGGGTTATCGTGATGGATCGTTTCAAACGATATATGCGTCATGACAAATTCGATCTATCACTTGACAGAGAATAATTCCAAAATTACGTGCTCAATTCGCCCCCAGTATCAAAAATTATGCGTTTTTCCAGAGGTTTGGCAAGGGTATGTTGCGCCCTGGAGCAGATACTGTATTGGCGTCTTTTTTTGCCTTTAAGCATATAAAAAAAACTACAAATCTGATCGATCACAGCTGATGCACTAAACACGCATTAATTGATTCAGGATAATTACTGTTCACGAAGAGACGCTTTATTAAATAAAAACTTAATTTAATCATGATCACCTACAGATTTTCTAGTTATTTTCTAGTTATTTTCATTCCCAAATGATTTTAGCTAGCACAACCTTCCACAACCCAAAAGTTGAGTGACGCGACAGTTTGCTAACGTTGATTTTTTTTCTCGTTATGTAAAAGCTAGCAATGTGTACAAGGCCATTTTGTGATCTGCCTGAAAATGTGTAAGGTTATCCTATTTGTACGCCAGTTGACTACACAGGTGTGGGAAAATTATGTGGGCTCTCGTGAGCTGCATTTCACGCGGTTAGAGAATCGTTATCGGGTCAATGTTAAAATGTGTCGGAGTTTAAAAAGTTTTCCAAACTTTAGCGCTTTGGTTTTTTTGCAGTTGAAGAGAACTGCAGTAGAATTTAATTAAAATACCGTTAGAACGTGTAGATGTTTAAAAGAAAACAAATTTCAACTTCTTATCAACAAAAGTTTATTCAATTACAAATAATATTACAGCATGGGGATCTCGCTTATTATAAGAGATACAGGTTTGCTTAAATTAGATGAAATATTTCTAAATATGAAAGGAGCTACAATCAATTTTTACAAATACAAAATTTCCTATAGGTAGGTACTTCAGATGTTATAGCAAAAATATAAGCATGTTGAATTTCTGTTTTCTCTAACAACATCTTTATTTTATTCATTAGATCAATTTTATTAATACTGTCTCACTTTTTAATGTTATTTTAGATTTTTTTTATCACTAACCATTTTTGAGTTATAATCCCTAATTTCATTTTTTCTTATGGTTCGCGAAGTTGCCTATGGTATAGTTAAACGTGCTTTTCTTCCCTTTTTTTAGAGATATTACTTGCTCTAACGATTTTTATAAATAAGTCACAAAATGAAGAAAAATCGTATTTTACCTATCACTTATCAAGCTGAAAATGAAAACAACTTATTAAATGTCAAATGACAGTAACCATTTGTTTATGGTGTCATTTACTAGAATTTTATATTATGGTTGTGTAATTCGATAGTCTTTGTAGCAAATTTGTTATCATAATAATTATGGGCACATTTACAACCAATGAAAAAGTTGACATGTTGAGATGTTACATTCTTTGCCACAGAAACTGTGTAAAAAAAATAATTCTAATTCTTCATTGCATTTTTGGTTGTTTTCTCGAAGGACCATATTCTTTTAAATTTATTTCCAAATGTTTGTAATTACGCGCACTCGTTGTCTTCTCTCGGGATACAGCTCTCAGCTTCTACACAGTTTTTATGGCAGATAATGTACCATCTCAACATGTCAAATTTTATCTCTTAGGTATAATAAGCAAGACCCCCATGCTGGAAATGTTATCTGGGACGCCCTGTATATTTACACGCACTACGCTTGAAGTTAAACAATTATTGAATTTATCTGCATTTTTTGTCATATTCTAGTTTCAAAATATGCAGCCTTGCTGATATTTGATCGCAAAAAATCGACCAGCGAATTAATGTAGCATTTAAAATACATGGCAACATTTGGTACCTATTTTTCACATAAATTGCCTGTTTTTTCGGTCAATGAATAAAGTTAACTAATGGATCTTTTTATAGGTAAGTTCAACTATCGAACGTTATATAGGTACGTGCATTTTACCTAATTACATTTACGTATTCACATTACTTTGCTGATCTTGGTTACTTTACCTAATCAAAAGCTGCAGTCTTTTCAATGTAAAGTGTAAATATAGGAGTCATCATAAAAGCAATTCGATTTTACATGAAATTTCAAAGAGGAAATTGAATTACTTTACTTCGACTAGCCAAATTCGATACTGTTACCGCTGTCTAGTTACATTCGCCAAACGTTGTCGTATTCATTTCTACGAGTTGAATATAATATGAT
This sequence comes from Elmis aenea, assembly GCA_947652605.1. Taxonomy (NCBI): domain Eukaryota; kingdom Metazoa; phylum Arthropoda; class Insecta; order Coleoptera; family Elmidae; genus Elmis; species Elmis aenea. Next base: position 4,811,636 of record OX393576.1, on the reverse strand, counting down.
GGATTCGCTTAAAATTTGCTTCGTTTCATAATGCAAAAGCATTTACTTTTCTCTATTTAGGTTTGACATTAGTTTGCCATCAGTTGATCATCATTTAATAACACAGAAAACTAAAGATGACAATATTTTTTGATGTATAATACTCAGGTTGGGCAACAAATTTTTAAAAAAATCTTTAAGACTCTCCTCAAAATTAAGCTGAAAACATTATTTAAACAAAATTAAATATCAGTCAATAACTTTTTGAGTGATTAACTTAATTCCACCAAAGAACACCGTAACTCAGCGTTTCCCAAACTGGGTTCCGCGAGGTAATTTTCCGTCAGAAAATGGTACAAAAATTATAATTACTTGATAGTTTAATACTAATACACAGTTTAACCGACGTAGTTATATATAATTTTATTAAGAACAGTTGCTATAAGAGACTAAGAACGGAATGAAAAAGAAAACGAAATAATTAAATGAGGTTTTAATAAGACCCGCTTCCTCTTTGGTCTGCCTCTCTTCTTTTTCCCTCCTTCTCCCATTGTTAATACCTTTTTTACCAGTCTGCTTTCTTCCATTCTTATTACATGCCCAAGCCATCTTAATCTTTGTATTCTCACCGCATGTGACACTAGGTTTATTGTACAATTCCATTATGTCCTGATTTGTCCTTCTTCTCCAGCCAGTCCCTTCTTCCTGTATACCTCCTAGTATTTCCGCAGTTTTTCCTTTCCCATCTATCTAATTTAGCTTCACTTGGTTTGTTAAGTACCCTCGCATCCATAAGTTACTGTTGATCGAATGACCGTTTGGTTAATTCTAATTTTTGTACTTTTAGAGACGAGTCCTGATTTTAGTAACCCTATCAACGCTCCCACCGATCTGCTGCCTTTTGCTATTCTCTTTTTGATCTCTATTTCCTCCTGACTATTGTTTGTTAACGTTACTCCCAGGTACTCCAATTGGCTTTCACTGGCAAACGCATACTGCTTATTATTCTCTGCTTTAATGTCCAAAATCATTGCCTCTTCTTTGTCTCCTGTTCTCACTTCCATGTATTTTGTTTGTTCTCCATTGATCCTTAGTCTATATTGCCTTGCTGTCGTCTCCAGATTTTTAAACATCTTCACCAACTCCTTACGCGATCTTGCTTAACACTATATCATCCGCATATGCCATACACTGCTGTCTATAACTGGAGATTCAACCACTTTTTCCTATAACTACCTGCAAAACTATGTTGAACAATATCGTAGACATTGGGTTACCTTGTCTTAGCCTCCGTTCCATTCTAAAGCCTCTTGATATGTGCCCTTCCACCACTACCTTATTATATGCTCTTTGTACCGCCATCTTTGTTATATTTGTTATCTTATTTGGAATCCCTCGTTCGGCCATCGTTTCATACAGCTTACTTCTAATTATCGAATCGTAAGCTGGTGTAAATTCAATGAAAAGCATATGCAGGCTTAAATTTTGTTCGTATGCATTATTTAGTATTTGCTTCATCATAAAAATTTGATCTGTTGTTGCCCTATCGTTTCTAAAAACCCCCTGATACTCCCCCACTGCGCTCTCCTGGTGGGAATTAACTTGTTTCTTATTGTCTTCGCTAGAACCTTATACGTCACATCCAACAAGGCTATTCATTATAATTTTCGCAGTTTGCTCTATCACCTTTCTTGTAAATAGGCAATAAAAGTGCTGAAGATCAGTTATCAGGCATCTTCTTCTTTCCATAATTTTTTAACCAAACTTGCTACTCTTTTTTGTATACTTTCTCCACCTACTTTTAAAACTTCTGCTCGTATTTCGTTCTCCCCGGCACTTTTATTATTTCTTAGCCCTATTTTGTATCTAATAATTACGCGGCAAAAAATAAGAATTATTAGAAATGCAGCCATAGATAATAAACCCTAAACCATTCAGAAACTTAATCCATTAATAATCACATTATTTTGGATAACAAGTTCATTGTAATTAAATTAAACTGTACCGTTCATTTTTACAACGGTCTCAGTTGTAGATGAAATCAGTTTTCATATCGAATGCCATTTGGGAACTAATAATTGTCAAATTAATTTCCGAAACGATTGTTAATGGTGATTTGTATTTTAGGGATTATAACCGCTGTAACTGAAACAGTCTAAAAGCTACCAACAATGTACGGAACTTATAATCAATAATATTCATTGCCGGGTTTAAAAATTAACCTGTAATTAGATCTTCGCAACAAACCACAAAAGTTTTAAACAAAACCGCATAAGGGTTTCTTAAAAATGTGTAAAAGCTATTTGCTGTTTTTATAATGACCACTGAGTAGTTAAATAATGAAAGCATAATTGTATAACGTTCAAAACATACCACACAGACGAATGACGTAAAGTATTGAATAATCCACTATAAATTGCGCTATATATCTCGGATTTTAGCACTGTCCGGGTCGAAAATCTCCTGTAAGCTGATTAAAAAATATCGGATTATAGCTTTAAAGTTTTAATTAAAAAATCATCTCTTGTAATTAAAACTCTATCCCCACTTGCGCCAAAAACAATTTAAAACAATGAATTTTTATTAATATTTCGACGCTCCTAAATTGTATTACCCAAATTAGATCGGAGATGTATGGAGACACGTGCCGACGATTCGTTTGATGATTTTAATTAAATTATTCTTCTTGCTGTTTCCGTATTTTCATCTTTGTCATATTCCACATCATAGCCGTCACAATGTTCATTCAGTTAATAAAAACGTGATATCAACTGCAAAATGTATAATTATGAGCCTTTGCAGATGATGTGGTGCTATTATCTAAAAGCGAAAAGGACTTGCAATTAAATCTAGACATATGGGCAGATACATTAAGTAGATATAATATGAATATTAATATAACAAAGACCAAATGGTTATAGCAAAAAATCATTAACCAGTTACAATTATGCTACACCAAAAAAAGATAGAGCAGGTAGCGAATTTTAAACATTTAGGAACAATAATTGCAGAAAATGGTAAATTGGAGGAAGATTCGAATAACAGAATAGCGGCAGCGACGAAATTTTACTACGCCATTAATAAATGTTTGATAAGTAAGAAGGAAAAATCAAAAGAAACGAAGACGCGAGTTTTTAATGCAGTGTACGTAGTACGTACCCATTCTCACGTACAGTTCAGAAACTTGGACACTAACTCAAGAACAAAAACAAAGAATACAGAAATGAGATTTCTGAGAAAAATGGAGGAATGTAGACTGATCGATAAAATCAGTAACGAAAAAGTTCGAAATAACCTAGGAGTAACAGATGATAAGAAAAAGATGGAGACGAATCAATTAAGATGGCTTGGACATTTGCTACGCCGAAGGAGAAAACGAAGAAGGACTACATCGCTACAACTTATCTACCCTACATCGGAGGTATATCGGAGGAGTAACCAACAGAATATCGAAAATACTCCAAAAACACAACATCAATACAGACTTCAACGCTCCAGTGACGCTCTCCAGTAAACTAAGAAGAACGCCTGGCTCAGGATTGAATCACCCGGGCATATATAGCATACCCTGCTCCTGTGGAAAAGTGTATATAGAACAGACTGGCAGAAGCATACAAACGCGCCTTAAAGAACATGAAGGGCAAAAAAAGAAAACAAATAGAAAAATCGGCCGTAGCAGAACATCCCCAGGACATGGGGCATACCATACTTTTCGACGACACAAAATTACTGGCCCGCGCCAACCACTTCTGGCCTAGACTATTTAGGGAATCTATGGAAATTGCCAAGAACCCCAACAACTTTAACAGAGACACAGGCCTGCAACTACCAAGCATTTGGAAACCGGTCATCAAGAAATCGCTGAGGCGAAACGAACTCGTCAGGCGGAACACCACGCCTCCACAGCCGGATATATAAACTCTGCAACAACCCCACCAATTTCACCGAGCTTGGTGGCTGGTTGGTAAAACAACCTAACTTGTAATCGGGAGGTCCCGGGTTCGATTCCCAGGGCCGACTGTCATTGTAGAGGTTTCAGGTGGTTTCCTCTATGGTTAAGGCAAATGCTGTGGCAGTACTTCCACCTATCCTTACCCATCCTTGACTATCCACATCCTTACCCTCTATCCTTGTACCTCTAACGACTGAAGAGGGGGTCAACCCCCCTATAGCAGTCTCCGCGCGAGCGGAAAAAACACGTGACCTTTGACCCACCAATTCAGTCGTTTGATAAAGACCAACATGGTCGAAACGTCACACAAATCAAGAAGACGCGGTTCCAAACCCGCGAACGTAACAATATCAGCGTTACATAATTTCTTAAGTTGAATTTGTTATATTTTTTGCAATACAAAATATACTTGAAATTGGAAGTATCTGAACAGGTTATGAATGAAGTTGGCTTATAACGTAATACAGACGTGAAAACAAGGTTTAATTATTTATTTTAATTAATATTGATTGATTAAATGTAGTCAACTTCATACACATACTGCATCAACCATGTTTGCACATGCTAATGAAAAATGTATTGCAAGCAATTTGTGCATTATCAAATTATCTGGCGCGTTGGTTATTTATCTTTCGCAACACGTTTTCCATAAAATTTTCCCAACTGCAACATGACCAGGCAAAACTAAGCCGATTTATAGTAAACTGTTGCAGTTTTTATCATTCGTAATCTATGCGCATCCCGTGGGATGAAAGCGTAACTACAGAACACTGACACAAAACTTGAACCTACCGTCTTCGCAATCTCGCTTTTGGCCAGGATGTCACGTCCTTTTCGATTTATTGGGGATAGACTTTATAGTTTTCAATGTACACACAACCTAATTTCAGAAGTATATAAAACTCTTTATTAGATTTTATCATGCGACCCAATATCTCTGCTCATGATTGGACGTTATGCTTCGTTTTAATATTATATTTTGGGTTTTATAACAAATATTACATATTATAACATCGATTTGGGCTTTATCTAACATAACATAACAAAAATATACAGATATACGGGATGTTCTAGATTCTAGAGATCATTACCACCCCTATTGTTTTGTTGCTTTTAAACCAAAACCCCTGAGAAACCTTGTTATTATTAAATGGTATAAAAGTTGCATGAAGTAGCGTAAAAAATAGGATGTATGACATGCCTACGCATAGAATAAAGTATGAACAGGCACCAATAAATGTGTAAGTGATGTAAAATGTAGTATGTAACAATTTTATATATTTTGTAGATTGGTTTGCCTATATTTTTTCTGCGTCCGTTCAGAATGTCAGTTGTCTCCGGAATGGTTGGCTGGAGGGTAGATGGTAGATACACGCCGTCGCCTGGCGACAATCCAGGCGCTTTGTTTGTTTGTTGAATGGGCGTTTACACAAAAAAATAAAACTTGATAAAATATTTTTTAAATGATAATCTGAGCTATAAAGTTTACTCTCAACCACCAAAAATTTAAAAAAAAATCATACAGTTCCGAGAAATAAATTTTTAAAATGCCCTTTATATTTCAAATTCTGAAACGCGCTGTGATTGGCCGTGACGTCACTCTCCGCACAGTCCATGTGCAGCGGACTAGTTCCTATGCATCGCATAATGACAAGTTGTTATAATATTTTAATATAATACGTTTTTTCTTTAATTAACTATGTATATTATTGCAATGTACGTAAATTATTATTGTGACAAGTTCTACACCTTTTTTTTTGGGATATTCAGAACAAATAAAGATTATTATTATTATTATTATGTTAGGCGCGAAGCGCGCGACGAAGACGCCGCAGGGGCGTACTTTGGCCGTCGATTGTAAATAATAAACGTAATCGAACAACAATTACATTTTATTATAATGAATAAAATACAAACAGTACTGCCTTTTAACAGTATTAGCAAAATAATGATCTGAAGCCAACCCCGAGACCCCTCAGGGTGGCTTCACAACATATCTTAAGTGTTTTTAACATAAACAAATATGACATTCCTGGACCAGGCATATTTGTGTTCAAATATTCTTTACGTATACAGTATTGCGAGAGGTTTTAACTAGTTGTTAGTTTAGTGTATATTTCATTATAAAACAAAGCAAATGTGTAAGTAAATTAATTATTTTGTAGAAATAATTCGATATTATACTAAGGTCATTTAACAGGTGAAAATATGAACAAAAAGTAGGTTTCAGTTTATTGTTTAATAATAGGTGATTGTAAACATTAAAAAAATGTACCTACTACTCTTTTAGTCATAGCTATATCTAAAAAACTTACAAAATTAATCTTAAATTCGAGGTAAATAAAATATGGCCTATATATAATAGTAGATAATTAATAAAGTTGGTTTCTCCTGTTGTTTGATTATAGGTTAAATTAACGAAAAGTTGCTGGTTCTCAAACAGGTTTATTCGTTGCAAATTCTTTTTTTTTAAAGATCCGACATGTTTCGCCAATGTTATTTTATCGTCATCCTCAGGGCTAAAAATTATATTATATATACTTATAACTTATTATAACTTATAACTTTTCGTTTATTTAATAGTAGATAATGTTCAATTCAATGATTCTACTATATTAATTTACACTTATAAGTTTTGAATGTTATCAGTTTTATGCTTAGATCATATAAAAAAAGGTATATGGCTTTTTGTAAAACAAGCACTGTTAGTTCAGTATAAATATAATACAAATTTCATTGCGTTAACACTAATCAGCATTTTTAATCAAACATAAACATGCACCAAATAGCATACTACAAATAATTATTGTTTAAAACTGCAGATTTTTTTGTTGGAAAGTAATAGGTTGCTTCATATTACATATTATTGCCATATGATTAATGCTTAATGCTAATGATAATGCTTAATGACAATCTTTTTCACTTTAGTGTTTTTTTTTTTGCATAAATACTATTTAATATTTTTAGTTTATTCAAATTTTAAATGGTCTTCGCAACAATATAATTTAGTTTTTTCGCTTACGTCGGAAATACAACGTCTTGCTGCATCAAACCATTTTTTTCTTTTGGTGGAATTATCCGGAACAGCAAAAAACAATTTTTCTGGGTTTTTTGTAGAAGTGGTCTTACATTCAGGCACAAAACACCACTTTCTGTACAACGACATGGTTGCGTTATATTTACACAAGCACACGCGTGATTTGCCTCACCGAGTACGTACGGAGAGTGACGTCATTTCTCGTGCGCATCGTCCAAGCCGTTTACGGCGCAATTTGCCGCGGGAAAACTTTAATCGTTAATAATAAATAAACGAAGTTGATTTAAACAATTTTAACTTCACATACGATATTCTGAACACCAAATCTATCAAATTCTGAAAAAAATTAAAAATTAGTGTAAACGCCCATTGCGCTGTCAAACAAGCGTCGTTATACCACCAAGCGAGTTTTCACCTGTAGTTTAAGTGATTGTGTTTAATTATGGAGGTGACGATAGTGATTTTTGTGTTAGTGGCGGACGCTGAAAAAATATATTACGTAACATACCCGTAAAGTGTCTTCACTGGACTCGTATGCTTTCAGGACTCGCCTACGGCTCGTCCAAAAACTGCCTACTCGTCTAGTAAAGTACCACTTTCCGGTCTTGTTACTTAAATAACTATTAAGAAAATTAAATAGTTGAATAACGTCAGCCTCAACTTTCCCTTAAACAAAATTGAGATAACCTGAACGAGTTTAAATATCACTCTTGTGATTTTTGTTTGTTGTAATATATGTAAAATAATTACATATTCACCAAAATTGAATTTAACATGTTTCAATTCTTAAATATTGAATCAGTTTATCCTACTTTAACGATCCTAACCAATACCAAACTTGAATTAAAATCTAGATCAAACAAAGAAAATGGTCAATTATAACAAAACTCCAAATTTCACTAGGAAAGCTGGTAAGAAACGTAATAAGACATTTCCGGAAGTGTTTCCCGACAAAAAGTTAGTTTACAAAGTTTTCAAAGACGATAACACAATGGTCGAACCATAAGTCACCTGTTTTAGAGACGTTATTTCGATCTACAGGACTGAAAGTTTATCGTAAGACCTTTGCTGCAAATACCCTGAGGATAAAAGAAACTGACAATCAATGACATAAACAACAACCGTCAAAGTTGCCTTAAAAAATGAATAAGAATGACTGTCTACCGTTTAAGCCTTCGTTTAACCAGTAATAAATTTCTCTAAATAATGACGGTGCATTAATCTGGAACATCTGCAGCAAGCGACACCTGAAGCATAACAAATCATTTACATCCAGTCACTACACACACAGAATAAATCAATGTAAAGTTGTAGTTTCAGACAATTTAAACAAAATTGTAACATCAATGAATTTGGTAGATGTAATAGAAACTAAAGATTTGAGTTAAAAACAATAAAAGTTGACTTCAACGTTTTTAAGCAGTGTGCCATGGATTTAAAATATTAAAATAAATAAAAAACTCACTAAAAATTTTAAAATAAAATTATCTTTGTTTTTGACTTGTCTGGTGCATCTTTTTGTTTTCAAATTAAGCATAGAATGTTAGTATATAAAACACTAGGCGATTTACCCGGCGTTGCACGGGTGAATACAATTCTCTTTTATCAATCACAGACTACTCGCGCTCCGCGCTCGCTCCCGGCGGACGTTCTCAGACGTTCAATTACAGACTACTCGCGCTCGGCGGACGTTTCCGGCCGTTCCCGGGCATTTCCGGCCGTTCTTTATACGACGTTTGATCCGTCAGGTGCTAAATAGCAACTGTGCAAAATTTGGTCCCGATCGGTCAACGGACCTAGGATTCTATAACGAACAAACAAACACACAAACACACAAACACACAAACAAACAAACAAGCTCTTTTATATATATAGATTAATAAATATTAGCATATTTTTTACCTAAATAAGAATTATGATCAGAATTGTGTATCGTATCAATCCACCCATACATGAAAACCACATATCAGATATACTTTATCACATTAGATATTTGAATTTGGCCGGTATTTAGTTCAATGTTTATCTTAGATATTAATTTTAGACATTGGGTTTATTTGTTTATTCTGCCAACGCCGATCAGCAAACATTACAAAATCTCAGATTTCCCGTCCATTCATTTCGTTTATTAGTTCCCAAATATCTGTGCAAATAAACCTTTTTTTTTGTCTGCGAAATGAATCCACTTCATTTTCTTAATTTATGACGGTGGCGTTTATTTTCTTGATTGAATTGTGCCGGTCGAGATATTGGAAAAAATCGTTACGAAACTTTTAAGAGCTTCGCCCAATACAAGCATAACTTTATTAAACTTAATTAAAAAGCATCACGCTAAGATTGACGCTTTCGATTTGTATTTAAGATCACTTAAGCTTGTAAGGAAACTGCTCCCTTTTATACTGTTTTCATTTTCATAAAACTAGTAAATTAAATTAAACAATTATATTTATGTTCACAATTAAAAGTACACTGCGTGCTTTGATTTATAAATATACCCAGTCAAAAATAACTTAAACGACTCTAATAAGTATTTTAATTTTAATGAGAAATTCTTTGTTCGAAAGATTTGAAAATAAGCATTATGAAGAAAATTGGCTACATTAAAATCTACTTATTTTTAGCATATTTTATTACCTTTGCAGCTATACCTTAGGTCCTTCTAATAAAAAATTAAACGCCTTGACAAAAAACATTCGAAGCTTAACGCCCTAAAGCTTTTGGTTCTCTGAATACTAAAAGACCTTTTTGTTAAACAGGATTTTATTATTCAAGTAATCTTTTACTTCATTTTTTTTTATAGTTAAATAAAATTACATTTTTTATATAGTTTATTGCTCACAGTTTTTATAAGGTTGTTGAACAAATTCCATGTAGTTTTAAAAGTTGTCATCAATAGAACAATAATGGCACACTCAAAGAGTAATAAAACACTTTCTACGACCACTAGTGTAAAAGATAATAGTAAGTGCGTCGTTAAATACGGTAAGCAAAACGCACACTTGTCTAGAAATGTCAAAGTAGGCTTACATCAAAATTGACAAGACAACGTAATTACATGTGTATATTAGCCAAAAAGCCGTTAAAATCGTAGGTACTATGTGTTCGTAGAAAAAGTAAGCTACATAACACGAGTTGTAAAGCAATTACGAACTCGTGAAAATTTTCCACTCGTGCGTAATATGCTTCTTACAACTCTTGTTGTAATATAGTATTATTTATCTTTATTCGTTCTACGGTTGTATCTTCCAGTGTGTTTATTACAAGAGGCAGAAGGAGTCATCCTTTGTACCTGGCTATATGACCTGTCGCTTTATTGGACGGCACATATACAATACTTTTGGATGATTTTTTTTTTTTAATTTTTAACACCTACGGTGTTGAGTTATTAATACTGGTCTAATAGGCCAACCATCAATTTTTTCTAATAAATCTTAAAACTAAATACTTAACAACTATCCATTGATGTCTTCTAGATTGTTCTGACTATATTCTATGCACTCTCACTCGCGCACTATGCTCTGCTTTTTACACAAAACACACTACACGAGTTCAAAGGGCTTGTCCTCTTCAATCTTCGGACAAGATGTTGGTTGTCCAGCAGTTGAAGAGCTTCTGCATTCTCATGATGGTGGAGTCTGGCTTCGTGTTTACCAGCAAACCTTTTGATTTCTTCCTTAACCATTGGTATACCAAGGTCTCGATGAAGATCACTGTTGCGGACGTACCATGGAGCGTTTACCATATTACGTAGCACTTTGTTTTGGAAAGTCTGGATAGATGTAATATTGCTGTCTTTGGTGCAACCCCAAAGTTGAATACCGTAAAGCCACACCGGTTTCAGGACCTGTTTGTATATTAGGATCTTATTATAAATTGATAATTTGGAATATCTTCCAAGAAGCCAAAAGTACTGTCTGTATTTTAGATTAAGTTCATTTTTTTTTCTTTTTAACATGTTCTTTCCATCGCAATTTTGCGTCAAGGGTCATGCCAAGATATTTCGCTTGATTTTCATATGGCACTATAGTCCCATTTATATTAAGTAGCGGTGGATGATGAAACTATTTAATATATAAGTATTTAGGCTACTAAACATTTCCAAATGCAGCACAAAAACGCATTTCTTTTGGCACAGTCACGATGGCCCTTGGATGAAATAAATGTTAGAGTAGTTAATAGTGGATGATTTTATGTACAGGGTGGGCAAATTTCGATGTTTTCATCTCGGTAACTATAAGAGTTATCAAAAAACGAACCCCGCTTCCTCGATCTCTTTTTTTCGAGGAAAAGTTAATGGTAAAAACTAAAATTGGTTATCGTCTTTTGTTTTCGAGTTATGGCCGATAACTCGATTTTACGACTTTTCGTTTTATGACTATATCTCGCTTGTTAATGAAAATAAAGAAAAATAATTTTGACATTCTACAGGCACTTTTTTGATAAGAATGCAGTGGTGTAGACAGTTTTTCAAAAAGAAATTCGAAATTCGAGAGAAAAACACAATTTTTACGATAAATTTGTAATCCTTACAACATCTGCATAATACTGTTTCATCTATCATAGAAGACAGTGAGTATAATAACTAGGGGTAGAAATATAAATCCCTTTAAGTAATACCAACCGATGCGTAAATGTACGCAACAACGAAAACCAAAACTAAACCCTTGGAAGACTTACATAACGCACTATAATCGATTTAAGTAACATAATATGCAGAAAGTGATGAAGTACTTTCAGCATTAAACCAATTATCTATAAGATGATTTGGTAAATTTTCAAAATTATTTTTTAACCAAAACAAATTAAAGAAAAGAAAACAATTTTTACTGTCATGTAAATGAAGCGTTGAAATTTATATTTTTTCTAAACAAATTCGGTTACTGAAAATTTTAATAAAACGTAATTAAACATTCATATTCTGAATGTTTGAAATTCGATTAAAACATGGGATCTAAATTATTATAATAGCTAGAATATAGGTTTTAATGTGGCAAACTTGCTAAATTTGGTGCTCATTAACAATACGAAGGGAAATTGGAAATATCTCAAACGGTAACCGAGAAAATTAGGAAAAATCGAAAAATACGATTTTTGAAAATCGTTTATAACTCCTTTGGAGTATACAATATTCAAATGTGTAAAAACATTGCCCAAACAACTTTTTAAGCCGAAGCGTATCACTAGTTTTTCTTAGGTCGATACGGTTTTGTTTTATGACAACCAATTCTATTTTTACTATTTACATAATGAAATAGAAAATGAATCTACCTAGGAAAAATTGGTGATTGTCTTCTAATTTGGCTCAAAAAGTTGCTTAGGAAATGTTTTTACACATTGGAAATACTCCAAAGGAGTTGGGGATGATTTCCAAAAATCGTATTTTCCGGTTTTTCCTGAATCTCGAATACCGTTTGAGATATTTCCAATTTCTCTTCGGATTATTAATGAACACTAAGTATAGCAA